>CM045900.1:6732500-6770000 GCA_025169545.1 Anguilla japonica
GAACTCAGTCAGCTGATGTCACTAATTAGTTCTAACCTTGTGGCTGAGGAATTGTGCTAATTAGCAAATCCAGGTGACTGGAACAAAATCCTGGGGAGGACCTTTACTTTCTGAACCTGGATTTTTCCAACTCTGAGAGAAAGCCAGGAACAGTGACTCCAGAGATGTTGACGTTGACCTTTGGAAAGTGCTGTGCTTTAGAGACAGCATTTAAACAAGAGGCATTTCCCAACATCCTGAATTCCACCAACCAATATGCAACCAAGCTGGCAGAAACATCCACGACCGCCATTATGGCTCTGAACACCATCGACAGTCGCCATTCTCAGCCACCGTTCCCCATGGACAGGCTGGGACCGAGGCTGATCTGAGGCCAGGGTGCACCTCGGACAGCCGAAAGGCAGGCTGGCACGGGGGTTAGTCAGTCGCGTTCCGCGTTCGGGTCTCGGCCCAAGCGGAGACACAGCGCGACCCGGGTTGCATCAGAGAGGGGCATCTGGGGCATCCAGGGAGGCGCGCGAAGATTGCCCGGTGAAGGGGGCCGCCTGCGGGCGCTGGGGTTCTCAGATGGCCCCCCGCCCTCCTAAAGTTCCAGGCTGAAGTATTCGCAGCTGAGCTAAATATACCAGCGGCACTCTGGGATACACGCTCGTCTCCGTGTTTACACGTGCTTTCCCCCGCCCCGCCCCTTTCTTCTGGCAGAGGGGGACATTGGAAGAGCAGCCCACGTGCAAATTAGGTTTCTTATCCCTCAGACGTCTGGAGAGGTCCAGGTGAACTTATCCTCCTCAGGACTCATAACAACTTACGAGCTCTCCAGCCCCCCCCCCCCCCCCTCTGTTCTCAACATCGAACTCTCACAGAGGTGTCTCCGAAGCCCGCGGAACCCCCCCCCCCCACCCCCACCCGAATCCTCACCTTCAGGAGGGGCACACACCACACCAGCCTCGTTGCCATGGTTACAGTCGCCGGCGACGAACTTCCTGCCCCGGCACTCCAGGAGGGAGTTCTCGTTGCCGCGGCAGCCCAGCCGCTCGTAGTGGAAGAGCCCGGAGCCGGGTCCGAAGTAGGAGTGCTGGACAGCCGTGCCGATTTCGCTGAGGGGGGGGGGGGGAACAGAGCTCGTGAAAAAAAGACCCCACTCTTTTTACGCCACGTGCTGAACCTAGAGCCTAGAACCTAGAGCCTGACCCGGTTCTATTTACAGCTGTGGGGAGAGAGGGGAGGACACATCGTCATGGCAACGTCAACACCGCATGACAGGCCCAGACCGAGGAACACCGAACTGCAAGGATGCCGGTTCTGGTTCTGGTTCTGGTTCTGGTTTCGTACCCGAGCCCCAGCTGCCTGCAGATCACGCTGGCGTCGCGATCGGTGCGTGAGTGTCGCACACTGCCCCCCACTGGCCGTTCAGGTACACCTCCAGTCGCCCGCTTTTAGGGGAGGAGCCTCCAGCCAGCCTGGCCGCACCTGCACAGGTGAGACAGGAGGGACATTAGCGCAGGCACGACTGCTAACGAAAAGCACACTCACTTGCACATGAAGGCCAGGCCCTCTCCAGCTACATTCCCAGTCCATACGCAGGCATCGTCTGCATCATCACAGGCGATAAGTTTTAACAGCGCCGATTACAGGCCTGCAGGGTAATTGCAGAGAACGTCGCTTGTTTCAGTTGTACAACACATACTCAAGCCATTAGGCTAGCAAGCACACACAAGTCATCAGCCCATCCCACAGAGCACACACACACATGCACACGCACACCCACATTCCACACACACACACACACACACACCCACACACACACACACCACACACCACACACACACACACACACACATACTTGCGGCCGCACACACACACACACACACACATACTTGCGGCCGCACACACACACACACACACACACTTGCGGTCGCACACCCACACATACGCACACCCACACACACACGCACACCCACACGCACACACACACACACACACACCCACACCCACACACACACACACACACACACACACAGAGCGCAGCCATTAGCTGCAGAGATGTGAGGGTTTGAGAGGGAAAGGCTGAGGCTCAGAGAGGGGAGGGCGCTCAGTGATAAGTGGAGGCTCAGCACAGAGGAGCGCGGCGCTGGAGCCTGGCCCGGGGCGAGAGCTTCGTCTGCCGCGCTGACAGGCCTGAGTCTGAGACACGCAACCCAGAGACCCGACCAGCGCACAGACAGACCAATTAACACCCCCCCCCCCCCCCCCAGCCCAAACCCCCCCACCCCACGCCCCCGAGCCAGCCAGACACTGGGAAACAGACACGAGGGGGGGGGGGGGGGGAGGGGAGGGAGAGAGGGAGGGGAGGGAGAGAGAGAGGGAGAGGGAGAGAGAGAGAGGAGAGAGGGAGGGAGAAAGGGGGGGAGAGAGACAGAGAGAGGAGAGAGTGATAGAGGGGGGAGGGAGAGTGAGTGACAGAGAAAGTAACAGAGAGAGGGAGGGGGAGAGAGACAGAGAGAGGGAAAGTGATAGAAAGAGGGAGGAGGGAAAGAGATAGAGAGACAGAGAAAAGAGAGAGAGAGAGAGAGAGAGAGAGAAAGAGAGAGAGGGGTGCTGAAAAGGCGAGCGATGGCCCTCTCAGAGGGACAGAGAGGTGGGGGACGCTCACCCTGGTGGCAGTCGCAGTAGGCCCAGCCGATGGCCCCCGAGCTCTGGCGGAAGAAGCACCAGGGGTTGGCCTCGCGGTCCGGATTTCGGCAGTAGCTGTGGGCGCCCAGGCCCCGGCCCGGGTACTGCAGGACGTAGTCGGGGAACTCGGTCCACTTCAGGCAGGGCGAGCCCGAATCCGTCTGGGACACGGAGCCATTGTAGTAGCCCAGCGCAGTGAAGCCCTCCAAGCAGGAGAGAGGAGCTGGGAAAACACACACACACACACACACGTGCGTACGCACACACACACACACACACACACACACACACACACGCACATGCGTACACACACACGCACATACACACACACACACACACGTGTACACACACACACACACACACACACGTACACGCACACACACAATTTCAAGGCCTGATGTTTTGCTAAAATAACCAAACAGAAGAATGCATTGAAATCTGCCACACATACTCAGAGCATTCAGAGAATTCACAATTTTTCCACCTAAGGATTAAGCCTGGCTAGATATTTTAAAAAGAGGCTGTATTTTAGGTTGTATGATTATTCCATAAACCGGTAATTTGCTCAGTCAGTAAAAGTGATGCTGATTTATGAAAAGAGCACCTGTGAGGGTTTTATCTCACAGACCAGACACCTGTGAGCCTGGGAATGAGGTCCCACTGAATACTGCACTGCATTGAACAAGAGCACGACTCAGTACTGTACTGTACAAGAGCCCGACTCAGTACTGTACTGCACAAGAGCACGACTCAGTACTGTACTGCACAAGAGCCCAATTCAGTACTGTACTGCACTGAACAAGAGTTTCACTCAGTACTGTACTGCACTGTACAAGAGTTTCACTCAGTACTGCACTGCACTGAACAAGAGTTTCACTCAGTGCTGCACTGCACTGAACAAGAGCTCAACTCAATATTGCACTGCACTGTACAAAAGCTTCACTTAGTACTATACTGCACTGTACAAAAGCTTCACTTAGTACTGCACTGCACCGTACACGCGCACATCTCAGTACTGCACTGCACTGAAAAGAGCCCTCAGTACTGCACTGCACTGTACAAGAGCCCAACTCAGTACTGCACTGCACCGTACTGTAAAAGAGCCCAACTCAGTAGAACTGCATGCTGCTATGAAAAACAGCCCAACTCAACCCAAATACTACCATACTACACTGTAAAAGGGGTTAAAAAATTGGTATTTGTGGGTCTCTGGTCTCAGGTCTGGTGTGTTAAATTTATAAATCCTCGCAAGAGCCAGACCTCAGCACATTGTTTGTAACCCACTGCCACCTGCTGTAGTAAAAAGTTCCCTCCACCAAAGTTCGCGGACAAAGGAGGGGTTTGTGATGGGAACTTTAACGAAACATGGCAACCCACCCAGAGTCGCTTGCAAATGTTAGTGACGGACATCTCTCTGTGGCTTTTTATATCTCCCCTTCCTATCTCACAGGACTTTTTTAACAGTTTATTCCAGTCCTCCCCCCCCCCCCGCCCCCCTTGCGATTTTTATGAAGCACAATACGCCAAGGAACCCCCCCCCTGCTGATTCAGTGGCTTAGGCTGAACAGAAGAAACAAAAACGCCAAAGGAATGTTTTATCCCAAACACGAGGGGGGACCAGTGGCCCCCAAAGCACTCTGTTAACAGAGCTTACAGTATACAACACGTGGCAAACTACAGATTAGGGTGGGGGGGGGGGGGTGGGGGGTGGGGTGGAAACTCTTTTGTTTTCAGTGTTCTCAAAACTTCACTGTATATATATACTGTGTTATGTACTGTATATATATATTTTTTGTAAGTTAGGCTATACACATGCAGTCCCCGGGTTAAGAATGTCCGACTTACGGACAACTCGTACTTACGAATGGACTGCCGTAAAGCCTATCATATTAAAAATCTGAGTTAAATACAGTGGTTTGTAATAGCGAACGCACGCACTTTCTTTGTGGGCTCATAAAAACATTTTGCGTGGCTTATATATAGTATATATAGTAAAATATATACTATATACTAAGACAAACATTTGACTAACTGACGATAAAGAAGAACTGTATGCACCTGTTCCGACGTACCCACAAATTCGACTTAAAGGCAGGCTTAGGAACGGATCTCGTTCGTAACCCGGGGACTGCCTGTATATTTTTTTTCCAAGAATTCACGTTAAAGGTGAGCGTTTCTCAGGAGCTGAACACATAAGGGTGCAGATGAGACACACGTGCGAATGGGCCGAGGGCCTGTTGCCCGTCTTCGCGATCACCGATAAAACGCCGTGGAAGTAGCACGTAGGCTAGCGCCGCAGCGACGCGCTGTTTGGAGAAAGGTAACGCCAAGCCCCCCCCCCCCCCCCCGTGGAGCCGAGGCTTCAGACAAAATCAGCCAGGGTCTGCGGGTGGGTGCTAGATCGCATTCGACAGGAACAGTGCGCCGAAAATGCGGCAGGCCCGTCTGGGACAGGGGGCCCTCACGCGGAAGTGCGCCACCTAGAGGAGACACAGAGAGGTGCTGGGGGTGGGGGTTGGGGGGAGGGGGGAACGCCTGGGCGGGGGCCGTTTTGGGAGAAGCGGCTCCTGCAGTGGGCCTTGCCTTGCTCATTCCTGAGCGAGACAGCGCAGGTCCCTCCTCAGCCTGGCGGATATTTGGGCGAAAACATCGCCGCCGAGGGGATGACTCATCAAAAAAAAAAAAAAAAAAAAAAAAAAAGAGAGCTCTGATATCCAGTCCTCTCCTTCTCTCCTAAGGGTGTGGGTGCTTTCCTCTTTCCTTCTGTACCTAAGCCACGTTTTTTCAACTTTATGTGCAGTCTTTTTCTCCCCCCCGCCCCCCCCCCCCCCACACACACACACACACACACACACACACAGATCACGTCCGTCGTTCAGGACAAGCCGCAGAGTTGAAAGGACAGAAAAAAGCAGGTTTGAAAAGCATAATGAACGGCGAGATTTCACCGTGCGCTTAAGGATTTCTACTGTGCGAGATTACTTCCCCATTCACACCCGGATTTTCGGGTTATTCTTTCCCCCCCCCTTCCCATCACAGATGGCTCTCATCCTGCCTCTCTCAGGCCCTCATTATCCCCCCCCCCCCCCCCCCCCCCCCCCACCGCCCCTCTCAGTAGCGGGGCGAATATTTGATGCGGTGCGCAGTGCGCCATCTCACAAGGGGCCCGGAAGGAAGCGGCCCGCGTGTGGCGCTGTGGGGTCATGTGGTGCGGGCTCAGCGTGCCCCGCCCGACTACGGTCCTCACCGGGTACTGAGAACAGGTGCGTGCGTGTGTGTGTGTGTGTGTGTGTGTGTGCGTGTGTGTGCGTGCGTGCGTGCGTGCGTGTGCATTTGTGTGTATATATATATATATATATATATATATATACTACATTACCAAAATACCATGGACACCCCTTGGTCTGGGGCTGTTTTTCATGGTTTGGGCTAGACCTCCTAGCAAAGGATGGACCATCTCCATATTAATGCCCATACTTTTGGATGAGATGTGGATGTCAGGTGTCCACATACTTTTGGTCATGTAATGTATATATATATATATATACTGCACCACCACACCACCCAAATGGACCCTCAACACTTCACTGCCTCCTGCGGCCTGGCCAAAAAAAAAAAAAAAAAAGTCCCAGACAAACGGATTAACGGCCCCCCAGGCAAGAAGGGCCCCTGGCTCCAAACCCCCCGCAGCCCAAAGAGAGCCCCATTTCCAGGCTATAAGTGAGTGTGTAGGTATGCCAGCGTGAGACGATGTGCTGAAACCGGAGCAGGCAGGCAGTGGGGTGACGGCCCTTGGGTCACTGACACGCAACAGCACTGGGACAGGGAGGCGGAGCCTGCAGAGGCTGTCACATGGGTGGTGCCGGGACAGGGAGGCGGAGCCTGTGTAGGGTGTCACATGGCCGGTGCCGGGACAGGGAGGCGGAGCCTGCAGAGGCTGTCACATGGGCCGGTGCCGGGACAGGGAGGCGGAGCCAGCAGAGGCTGTCACATGGCCGGTGCCGGGACAGGGAGGCGGAGCCAGCAGAGGCTGTCACATGGCCGGTGCTGGGACAGGGAGGCGAGCCTTGCCAGCAGGGGCTGTCACATGGCCGGTGCCGGGACAGGGAGGCGGAGCCTGTGCAGGCTGTCACATGGGCGGTGCCGGGACAGGGAGGCGGAGCCAGTGAGGCTGTCACATGGCCGTCCTTCTCCCACTCCGCTGTCCTGACAACTGCGCGAGAACGTGTGTGCACACTGAATGTCTTATTTTAAGGTCATGTGGTTGCATAGGTGCACTGGAGCGGTGTAAAGGGGTGGGTGTTTTTATGAGTCTTGCCCCTGGTTTTAGGAGTCCTGCCCCTGTTTTTAAGAGTTCTGTCCCTGGTTTTAGGAGTTCTGCTCCTTGTTTTTAAGAGTTCTACCCCTGTTTTTAGGAGTTCTTCCCCAGGTTTTAGGAGTTCTGCCCTTGTTTTTAGGAGTCCTACCCCAGGTTTTAGGGGCCAGCTGCCTGCCAGGATCCAGCTCAAAAAAGCAAGCGCCAGCGGAGGCTGAATAAAGGAAGGAATCTCATGCCCTCCCTTGTCTCAGCTTGAACATCGACGCATGTGGCGAAGGGAACGAGGGAGCAATGGAGGGAGGGAGAGAGAGAGAGAGGGAGAGAGAGAGAGGGAGGGAGAGGAAGAGAGAGAGGTAGGGAGAGAGGGAGAGTGAGAGAGAGAGGTAGGGAGAGAGGGAGAGTGAGAGAGAGAGTGGTAGGGAGAAAGAGGGAGGGAGAGTGAGAGAGAGAGGTAGGGAGAGAGGGAGAGTGAGAAAGAGTGGTAGGGAGAAAGAGGGAGGGAGAGTGAGAGAGAGAGGTAGGGAGAGAGGGAGAGTGGGAGAGAGTGGTAGGGAGAAAGAGGGAGGGAGAGTGAGAGAGAGAGGTAGGGAGAGAGGGAGAGTGAGAAAGAGTGGTAGGGAGAGAGGGAGAGTGAGAGAGAGTGGTAGGGAGAAAGAGGGAGGGAGAGTGAGAGAGAGAGATAGGGAGAGAGGGAGAGTGAGAGAGAGTGGTAGGGAGAAAGAGGGAGGGAGAGTGAGAGAGAGAGGTAGGAGAAAGAGGGAGGGAAGGTGAGAGAGAGAGGGGAAGTGTTTCAGCTTCTTGCCCCAGGCATCAGAAGGGACAGGCCTGCCTGGGCTGGGACAGGTGAGAAACCTGCCCCTCACTCCAAATCTACTGGTTTTAGAGAGGAAATGCTTGAAGTCAGTGTCACAGTATGGGGATTGGGGGGGGGTAGAGAGACTCTTGTGCTTGTGTGTCAAGTTACTACTGAAGAAACATGGTGCCTATTAAAATGGTAGTTGTTTCATGGCTATGCAATTCCCCATATATATAGATACCTTTATATTTATATCAAGTTGCAAGTGGAATATTCCAGTGCACATGTTTTTCTTTTTGGATTGAGTTTCTCTCTTGGCTTTGCTACAGGGGACAAGTGCTGGAGAATCACCTTGAACTGAAATGAGGCAGGATTTTTTGGCAGAACACATCCCTCAATTTCGGCTGTTTGTTTAAGCTCCAGGGCTGGTGAGAAAGTGGATCTTGGCTGTGGATGTGATGCTTTCTTCTTTTTCTATTTATTTTTTTTTTTTCTTGAACGCAACAAAAAAATTTTTTAAGTGACATTCTTCCCATCGTTCCCAGCTGAGCAGGGCACCCATGTGGAGCCCCGCCCACAGAGGCTCCGCCCCCTGATTGGACCGGGTTTATCAGTCTTACGGGACTACATCAAAGGACCCCCTCAAGCCATTAATTCTCTGTACATGGGACGTGGGAATCGCAGTCCTCTTGAAGTTTAAAAAGTGAAATTGCCCAATCTTGCCCAAATCGGCCCACCCTCACCAATCCCCTATCTCCTAATAGTTCTGTGCGTGACTTGGAGGCCCGGAGTTATTACCCATAGCTTTAAGAAGAAAGCGTGCTGGCTTACCTGCACTCTGTACCGTGTTTAAGTGGTTATCTTCAGATGTCCCCTGGAAAGAACAAGCACATTTCAGACAAACATTTACACTGGGCAGATCTGCACATTTGGTTAGTGCAATGTGCGAACCCGTAATTCGCCTGAATATAAATTTCAGCAGATCTTCATAAAGTACGTGTATTGATAGACGTGTAATGCTACCCAGTCTTTCCACTGTGAAGTAGATCCTCAGTACTAAATGAAGACAACAGCCTATGGAACAGTTTCATGTGTTTTTTATTGTGTGTATGGGCGGGGGGTGGGAGGCAAGCAATGTTCCCAATGAGTGTGCTGTGCTGTTCACGTGTATACCACAGACACGATGTCTGTACATAGCCCTGAACCTGGTTGGTCGCCATTCTACAGGCCGTCAACTTATTTTGTGAGCAACCCCCCCCCCCCCCCCCCCCCCCCCCCCCCCCCCCCCCCAAAAAAAAAAAAAATAGAACACAGTCATGTTGAATCTTGCACTGCCATGACTGCGGAGGACCGTTTCCCAGAGTAGTCAATTTCAATTTACATCCGCGGACCTCGCGAGCAAGCAGGTGGTGCGCAGAACGCATCTCAACAAACTGAGCACATATATGAACAGCGACCCCCGAGACCCCCATAAATTAATTTGCCGCGAGTCCCACCCGGCACATCTGGAGGCTATTCGTATTACACGTCGACAACAAGCCCAAAGTGACCCTTTTGAAATAGATGTGATGTGTTGTGATTTTAATACATATGGCAGTTAGTCGTGCTTTTAATTGTAGCCGTCGATCTTGCCACAGCATCACTGCTTTACAAATGGGGTATGTGATCTTAAAACGGAGATAAAACGCTATTTTACACTGAGATGTTAGGCTTGTAGACTGCATTCGTAACCTGACAGACCTGTACATACCAACAATAACCAAAAGGACAGCGTTTATTTCCAGTGTTGGTATAGCAAAAACACCGAGACACTTCCAGCACTCACACCTAATGTTACAGTACATACATTTTTCTGTATGACAGAACAGAAATTTGGTATGGTATACAGTTAGGGGTGTTTGGTGTTCGTAGCCAATGTGATATGATTATTCACGCAGAGTGTACGAGTTACACTTTGCCATCATAATCTCTTCTCTTGGGAGGAGTCGCAAGGTACATAATCTTATCAACTCAGGTGGGACAAAGTACACTGCTCAAGGCAATACGGAGTAAACACTGTTCCCTACTACAGGACGACGCCTCAATATGGCAATATGATGATCAACATGATGTTCATAAAAGAGGAAATAAAAAATCTCGGTTGTCAAATTATGAATGATTCTGAACTCTAATTCCACACACCACCGCGAGACAAACAGAAACTGCAGTGCTTCGGGCCTCTAATAAGAATATCAATACAATTCATATAAATGTTGTACATACACGCCAATTTCATCTATAATACTGCATTATCATCAGACGGCAAATAGAAAGATGCCTGGATTCGCAGCACAGCGACTCAGAAACAGACGGGTCTTGCTGCCATTGTTAAAAAGAGCCGTAGCTTTTGTGTCCTTGCACCAAGGGTGGACATCACCGCAATTACCGTGATTGAAAGTATTAAAAAGCAGAAGAGAGAAGGTAGGCTACGTGACGTGTGCGTCCAATGGTCGTATCCTTTCACTTCTATTTCCCCACCGCTGTCTCGTCCAAGTTCTCTCAATAGACTAAGCAACAGCTACAGGCGGGGCGTATAGGGTTTGGGTTATTTGATTTTGCGTGTTACTCACCTGATTGTATTGAATACCAATCGCCACTAAATGTCATCTGTCTTGAAATCGACTTTTGTGGTAAAGGGAACAACCGCTAGCGTCTAATTTGGGTTAAGCCCATTTCTGAATAATTGCTTAGAGATTGAATTAAAATTTCAGTTTAACCACTGTACGACCACAACTACCGCGTCTGAGTTTCCTTGTGTATTCAAGATTTCCTAGTAGTCATATTTAGTCTTGAGTTAGTTAACCAATATTTTTTATTCTAGAATCCCAATATTAAACTATCAAAATATTTGACTCGATGTGTTTTCATAATTTATTTGCATTAGCCTTTCAATCTCAATCATATTCATTAGCAGACATAAAGATTTAGGTCTGATAAATTAAATTTTCTAACATGACATGTTCAAGTCCATCATGCCTTGTTGCGTGTAGCGTATGCACTGATTTAAGCGCTTTGCGAATACCAGTGTTGTTCATTTTTTCAGGGATTTCTTGAAATTACATCGCAATGGGTGTGATAACTCAATGGCAAAATGCTTTCATTGTATTAAGGGAAACACCGCGAGCCCGTCAGGCGCTTAAACATAAAGGCTAATCGCTTAAAAAGAGAGAAAGCGAGAGGTTGACTTACCTCAGCAGAAATCAGTAGCAAGCAGCTGCACGCGATGGTCAGGGGCAACACTCCCTTCACAGCCGCCACATGCATCCTGGTGAAAGTGTCCCGTTCCGCCGGCAGACTTCACCCATCGCTTTGCACGCGCCCCCTCCCCAGGAAAGTCGGACCCGAGTGTCGGGAGGACACTGGCCCGCGACCAGGGAGGCAAAAGAACCTGCTCGTTGAAGTTCAGTTCTGTTGACGTGAACAATAGTCCGACGTGGTTATCACGCGTCCCTTAAAAGTGACAGCGTCGAAAGCTACTGTGTGCCATTTACACTGGGTGTCCAAGTCCTCTGCGCCCCCTCCCCGCTCGCGCGCCGAGGAAGTGTCCACTGAAAGAAGACACCGCTTGAAAAGAACAACCCGCCGCGCGTCGGCTGTCTATGTTGACAGCACACATATGACGAGTATAAAAATACTGTGCTAAACTCCGCCGAGAAGCCCTGGGCGTTGCTGCGAACTAGACAGACCTGGCTGCAGTCTCAAGCAACAGTGGCGATGAAAAGAAACATCAGTGAAAAGTGTTGGACCGAGACGCTAAAATAATCACCGGTCCGTGTGCATGTAGGGACCGCCTGAGAATGGGTGAGCGCCCCAGTGGACGGTCAAAATGGGACAAAGCGCATTGGTTTAACCCAAGTTAATGATAATTAACAAACTGGCCCGCCCCACTCCCTGCGTAGCTAGTGGTTAGAGGATGCATTCGCAGGTGAGGTCCCGTGCAGAATGTGTCCTATTTCTATTCTGTAATGAACATGTGGGTTTCTATTGTAACTGGTATATTATCACGAGAATATAACAGACATGTGGGCATAACTACACCATACATCACCAAAAGAAGTAGCCTACACAATGATAAAATGAAGTTGTAGCCTACCCTTACAAGTGCACGCTGTCAATGTCAATTATTGGCGATTAATGCTAATTATTTCAGAGATCGCTAGCCCGTGACAAAACATTCACATACTTACGGCGTATGGGGCAGGCTTCTTGGAATCCTGACAATGTCAATAATGAAAACACATCGCAATACACAGTAATGTTCAGTATTAAGCCCACTATGACCAGAGTGGATTCATAAATTCTGTTAAGAGTAGTTCCAGTTGAATTAACGCTGGGCGTTTTACTGTGTGGCTTATTGTAGCTTCCCGTCTAAGATATGTTATTGTTCTTTCAAACTTAAAAAAAAAATCTTTTTTTTTGTTGTTGTTGAGAAATACTTATTCCAAACTATCGAATAGCACTGTCAGAATATTTGCCTAATGGGATAGCGAATCTTGCACAGCCAGTGTCAGTGCGGAAACACCCGATAATAAAGATGAAATTAATTAAAAAGATGTGAATTGCCATTGGCTCATTGCGTCCAGTCACGTGTTCCCGACCCTGGTCTTGAAGAACCCCTGTGTATGCTCATTTTCATTACCACCAGTCTCTTCTTAAATTAAAGTTTCTGAAATATTTTGCTAAGCCCTCTGTACACAGAGTGAAATCAACAGTGTTAAATCAGCTCTTACATAGTTTTTATATATAGAGTTCACTACGAGTAGAATTAACACTGGGCATTTTACTACACGGCCCCTGCAAGAGTGTTTGAGGTGCACTGCTTGTTTTCACTGGCCTCTCAACATAAATAAATATAACCGAGGAGTGGTACAATTGTGCTGATAAAATCTATACTCCTTCAGACAAGCTTTAAATATTTTTGTGGTGATTTGGGATTTGGTTACAAGAAGGCAGCGCCACTCAGTTGGTAATCATCAAAATGACTACAAAAGGCGATGTTCAAGATAACCGTTTTGAGCACAACTAATGAAAAGCTTCAAGAAATTTTTGACGTGCATCAAAAATACATCAAAGAGAAAAAAAACTAAAGCGGAAGTTCTGTCCATTTTATGATCTGATCTTTAAAGAGTGGCTGGGTTGCTTTGAATTTGTGACAAAAAAAACAGTGGCCGCCAAGTTTAAATTTAGACAGTACTTCTTCATTCTGTGCACTAGTAAACAAAGGAATGGTAACATTTTGCTAACCATGAATTTAACTTCTCAGACACAGAATTTATTTATGCCTTCATAGGTTTAACATGTAATAGAGATTTAACAGTGAAGCCAAGAAACCAGTTCAATTCTAAATCATTCATGCCAGAAAACAGCTCCTTTCTAATCCAGTGGCTTTTTGTGTCCCCAGTTATCAGCTACAGAAAATGGGGGCGGGGGGAAGGCAGCCAATTTCTTTTCGTTAATGACAGGGTCCAGTTTCAAATTCAAAGACATCCAAGAGCACCAAACTCCAAGTGGGACCGGGGCCCAATTTATCGAAATAGTTTATCGGTCTCGAGACATAACATACGCGTTCTCACACCACTCAGGAAGACGCTGTCAACTTACCTTTTTTAAGCCTAAAGTCAACATCCTACAGAAGTGCAACATTTAAAAAAAACGGACATTTCACGTGACTATTATACAGCGGAAACGGTTAATACCGCGCCAAATTAAGAGCGCGTCGACTTGAAAGGCTTGGCCTGAAATGGCTGCACTCGTATTGATGAAAGGCACTGTGAAACGTACTGCAGGATCCTAATGAGATTGATAAAAGTTAATGCGATGCACGCTAGGCTTGTTTCCTGGCATGTAATCAGATCCGGCTATTCCCCCAATATGGCGTTGTAGCGAGCGTTGTTTTTAAATCATATAAAAACAGGCACAAACAATTACCTTTAAACTTTGGGTCCGGTGGAAACCATTACCCTGGCTCAACAAAGGTGTTTGATTTCAACAGATTTGCAGTGACTGGGGGAGAGCGTAACTGAGAGCCAGAGACTGACAGCATCTAGCTACAGTGCCTAAGATTACTCAGTTAAAGCTCTACTGCTTGAAAGTGCTTTGAGGATAAAGAAACAGAACAATGCGTCATTTTTCGTTCAGCAATAGAATAATTAAGAACTGTAATGACAAGCCGGACATAATTATCTCGCTTGAAACAACAGAAGTAGTTGCTCGAATAATTTTCCCTTGGACATGGAAGTTATACTAACAATCTGGTCCCAATAAATTAGAAGTGATTTATTATTATTATTCTTTTTTTTTTTTACTGTAATGTGAAGACCTGAAACCAAAACCAAATTAAAAGAACTAATCATCAAGAGTGCATCTGAAGTTCTGTATATCAGGCCAGGCAGTGTAACAAAAAAAAAATCTGGCAATGGCTGCATCTGTACTGATTAATTGTGTGTGTCTCTCTCTGAAAGACTGCTTGGACTCAGGAGAATGCAGAATGTGAGCCACTAAGTTCTGCTTATGCGCAGAATGTCGTTAGCTAGCAGGATGTAAACTTCCTACCAGCTCTACACAGCAGACCCCTAAAATAACGTAGCATAACAAAACACAGCGACGAGAGCTGGCCATTCAGCCCAGCATGCTCCCAATTTTCCCATCCATCCTAACTGACACAGGCATGATCAAAAAGGCTCATATTATTCTGGGTTCTTTTATATTTTGGCTTGTAAATAAAAAGCCCTTGTATAACACCTGCAAGAATACAAACAACTTGCAACCTCATCCTTCAGTTACATAACTTAAGTGGCCAGTCAGAATAGTTATATTTGTGCAACACATGCAACTCAACGGCACTAAACACCAGACCAAAAGTCCATTTACAGTTTGTTTGCATATCACATGAAAAAGGAGCTTAAGGTTTTGTCTTCCATTCCTTTAATGTTGAGGTAAGCCAGACCTTGTTCTGTTTACAGTCGAATAAAGGGAATAAAGGGTCATTGTTTTTTTTTTTTTTTCTTTCTTCTCCTCCAGTGTCTAGTTGGCATTCAGTCCTTACTTTGAAATATTCTGAAACACGTTTTGGTCTGTGCTTAAATGGTCCAGCCCCCACCCAAAAGCGTGACCTTTCAGCCATGATCCCACCCCCCCTTCCTTGGAAGTGAGTAACTCACTAATGGGGAATGTACATGACAGAGCTCGGGGAGGGGGTGGGGGTTGGGGTAGGGGCGGTGGACAGCTTGCACTGAGAGCTCAGACATGAGCATCGCCACTGTGATCCCACACCTGCCCCTTTGAGCTCCTACCCCTTTCAGTTCAGAGTCAGTCAGCACACGCGGGGGGGGGCGGAGCCAGGCCAAGCTATTTCTCAGAGAAGGAGTTAGGGAAACGCTTCAGGAGAGCGTTGGCCACCTTGGGATGGAGGCGTCCGTCCAGTTCAAAGGCACCTTTACCCGATTTCAACCTTGCAGCCTGTGAGTTAAAATGGACAGAAAAAAACATAAAACAAACATTACAAAACATCAGTAAAAGTGGGTGTTGACTCTGCTGAAGTAAACTGTGTGTGTGTGTTTTCTTAATAACTGGCAATGTTCAAATTAAGCGCATGTATACACAGATATTCAACCTTCCGCTCTTTCATTTCCCAATTTCAAAGATAACCCCTATGGTCTAATTGGAACAAGCACAAAAGAAACACCAATTCTCACTACAAGACTTGTGTTCTGTAGCAGGAAGCAGTAGTAGACTGGACCTGTATCAGAGGACACAAATTCTATAACTGTAAGGAAAGGGAAAAGTTTAAATAAACTGAACTCAGGCACCGTGGTTTGTTATGTCTCCTCAAAAGTCAGGAAACTAGGAGGTGAAATTAGGAAGTGTTGCTAATGGCCATTTCCCTCCTCTGCCTTTGTAATTATATAGTTCTGAGCATGCTGCCAAAGCAGTTGCGGAGCACGTGACAAAAATGAGGCAGTGTCCTGCATACAATTTATCGTAGCGATTGTTACCCATTTATTGCGTTACCTCAGCTTTCTTTGCACACGTATAGAAGGACTGTATTTCTTTGGAGCACGCGGCGTCGTTGAACTCGTTCAGCTTCCAGCAGGTCATCAGCACAGACATCTCGGTTATGCAGGTGGCCTCTATAAATACGGTTACAACACTCAAGATACAGAATTCACAGTTCCTTACGTAAATGGATAGCTACCTATGCACAAATATGAACGGCCGTTAAACGTGTTTTAACTACACGTTTCAAGTTGTACATGTGATGAAGTTCCTTTTTTGGAAAACGTCTCCTTGCTATCTTGCTATTAAACACTTCAGCAGACGGCCAGCGTTTTAACAAACTAATAAGGCGAACACAGCTTGGCAGTTAAAGCTTTTGGTAAACAAATGCAGAGGCAACCACACAGTCTGTCGCTCGCTAAATAGCAAATAACCAACCTCACTGACGATGGTGATAGACAAACATCAGTTAGCGAACCTTAGCCAGCAAATTGAGTTAGCAAGGCAGCTAACTCGGTTGTGAGTGACAACCACCAACTATTAATCTGAGCCAGACATCAGGTGATAAGAATCTAATACTAGTCTAATACTATTACCTCCTTTTTCTAGCGTCCGACTTGCTACTTCATTCTTCAAGGCGAGTGGTTTGTTGGGTTTCAGAACCGGCTTTCCCAGCTGCCTGCTCAGTAGCCGACTGACCTTCTGTTGCAGCGCTGTCCCCTGCGTTGCCATGACAGAAACTACCAGTGAAGATGGCCGAAAACAAATTAAAAATACAAACTTAAAACCCCACGTTTACAGCACACTGAAATTGGATTAGTACCCGCAGTAACATCAAGAAAAGGCAGTCGTTTACACCGTCGTCAACCTTCGTTTCCGTTCACATGTACGGCGCCATATTTAGTGGTAGTACGAATTGTATCATTTTACGGTAGCCGCAAATTTGACATCCTACAAATGTCGTAAGACTAACACAAATTGTAGTTTTATAGTGGCAGAGCCAAATAGAGCACTCAACTGTGGTCACATTATAGAGAATAATCAACCTTACCGTTAAGAGAATTGTAATAGACACAGTAACATCAAAATCACTAACCGCACGAAAGTAACAGCTCTAAAGAGACACAGATTGTAGCCACATTTTATTTTAAAAGCTGACCCTGTGCATTTGGCTAAATGGAAGCAGAAGGTACCATTTGGAATGACGCCAATATTTCGTCCAATAGAAAGATAGGCCGCCACATAAAAAATGTGCTGCAGAAATTTGGCACTGTTGCCAAAAGTTTAAAATGTGGGACAAGCTTGAACACACATCTCCTTCCCCTTTTGCGCAAGTAGCACCAAGTCAGCAGGTTTTTAGAATAGAACTCGGGGTGAACTCCAATACCTGTCACAATCACCTGAAGCATGTTTTTTTTTCTTCATAATCCTTCTGTTGTCTTTTCTGAGGTCATGGTTCAAGCATAGCCCAAACCAGAAAAATTTAATTCACAACTGATTTAAAAAATGGATTGGAAAATATGATTTTATCTTGCCACACCTGTGTGCTTTTCTGGGGATACAGCTATATTGTATGTAGCACTTGTAATGCATTACACCAGTGAGAGACCAGATTCAGACAAATAAGAACTATGCTTAACAACATTCTAAATGTGATCATACTTTATGGCATATAATAGCTTTCAGTAAAAACTTGGCACCAGGGAGCAATAAGGAAATATGGGTTAAGTCTGTCTTTAAAAAGACGCACTGTATTTGACCTAGTTCGGTCGCACAGATGTTGAACAGACATGGCAACTTAAAAGAGTAACAATAAACAGCAAACGGCACAACATGCTTCTGCAGCTTTGATGGCTATGGGAAGCCGGTTGTTTGAGTTCATTTGGCTCAATAACACGGTTTTACGGGATCCAGACTTTATGTGTTGGTAGGCTACCCCTCTAAGAAGATTAAAGTAGCCACTAAACCGCATGTGCTGCGATTCATTATATTACTTTGCTGGCGCTCAGCGAACCTAATTGAACTGAAAATTTAATTAGTGTCAACTTTCCGTAATTCATTTATTAACTATGAAGGGAAGCCAATGGTAGGAGGCTCTGCATCCCTCAAACAGGAGTCAGTGATTCAACTTCAAAAGGTCAAACTGCCGCAGGACATGAAGGCTGTCTTGTAATCCTTAGACAGGGTGTTGCTGTGCAGACAGGAGTTGGAATGAAGGGTAGATTTTTTTTGGGGGATGGTTTCAAAAGGTTTCATAAATGCACTAGGCCTTTTGACTAACTGTCAGTGCATAAGGGGGAGGAGAAAAAAAAAACACTGACAAAAAATTTGCTTGGGAAGTGTCTTTCTATTAAAGGTGTGTGCTTTGACTTGGAGCTTTGGGGGGGGGGGGGGGGGGGGGGGGGGGGGGGGGGGGGTTTTTGTAGTTTTTTTTTTGGTTTTTTTTGGGAAGGGGGATTCCACTGGCCTGTCTACCAATGGAGCTGTGTTAAGATATGCAGGACTCTTAAGAAATAGTACAGGGCAAGTTGAGACTCTCAAGGTGACTTTCCTATTGAGTGATATTTATTACTTAATTGGTGTTAATAAGGGTTTACCGATTCATCTCTTTTTCTCTCCACACCCCCAGTAAGTTTCCTCGGAGTAATGTTTCAGACGTCATGCGTCTCGCTTCCTCCGTACCGCTGCTCCTTGGCTCCATTTTGGAATTCCTCCTGTGTCTCAGCACGTCTCTCTGCGGGGCACGTGCACGTGAGTGAGGTCTTTTGGACGACCAAAAAAAAAAAAAGAAAAAAGAAAAAAAAATGCTTCTATCTGTGGCCAACCTTTCTCCTGGAGCCAGAAATCAGGAGGTCGGGCCGTGCCCAAAATCTTATTGCTGGTACGCCCTGGCTGAGGTCATTCCCCCAACATACAAACCCCCAAATCCTCACCATCCACATGTAGCAGCGCAGCAAACAGCCAGTAATCAATGACATGTCAAAAGGGGTGGCAGACCAGGCCCATCTCGTCTGTAGATCGGTAGAGGAAGCTCATTCAGATACAACCGCTCCCAGTAATAAAAGAGATATTGATTTTGATGCGTAGGCAGGATCTGTCGGCCATGGCAATACCAAGGGAACAATGACCATCCCTCTGACACACCCAGAGTGTCCTGTCTGCTCCGCTGCTCCCAGAACAATGGCATGAACCCTCTCTCACTCATCCACGGAGACTCCTTCTGTGAGGTCACAAAAGCCAGCGGATTCTGAAGGCATTCCGAGGAATCCCATAGGTCATGATGCTACCAGCCATACCATGACCAGCCCTGGAACTTAGTAAAGCATATTTTTATTACCACTGCTTTCTTCAGATGGTACATAGATGAAGCCAACTGCTATAGAACCATATTCTACCATAAGCATTATGCCATTCTAACATAACCATGACGCCAGACTGTTCCCCCAGCTGCCTAATGTTTTCTCAACCACTGTAGTAAGGTGGGGTAGTTTCATTTTTAAATTATTATTATTTGAGAAAGCGACATTATTATAACGGCAACATCATTAAAATAGCATATACTGTATAATAGATCTATCTAGAATCTCTGCTACTACTTTTGTAGATTGTACGCAAACGTTAGGAAGCATTTGTGGTGACCGCGTTTGCGTAACTGGACGTTCGCCCTGTTGACTGCACGTACAGTTTTGGTCTCAAACATCCCAGGGAAAATACTGATGGGTCTCGTTTGCTGAGGTGGTTTTAAGGGGTTGCCCGTAAAAACTCTGCCTACAGCCAGAGAAGGTGGCACAGAATCCCATTAACACCCCTCTGTGTTGCAGAGGAAGCCAGACTGCCGACAGGCTGTCGGTATGGAACAGACCTGGGTCAAATACGTATTTGTTTTGGATTCAAATACTCTTCTGTGCTCTGTTGATCTTGCCTGGTGTAATTGAGCCTGCCAAAATGACTAGAAGGCAGGGGCTTGCACTTTTTTTCAGAGTATCTCACTGGTTCCAATACCCCAGACAAGTTCAGTAAAGCGTAGGAAAGTATTTGAATCCGAAACAAACGTGTATTTTGACCCAGGTCTGGTGAGGAAGCGGCTCACAGACACAGCTCCGAATCGCCCTGTCTTTCTTCTCTTTCATGTATGTTCAGTAAACTGGAACCCTGTTGTGTTTTTTCCAGTCACCATCCCCAGCACCGGCAGTAATACCGGCCACAATACCGGCAACCCTGTACATTTCACGTTGCTCTAAATGACACCCAGGAGCTAAATGTAAACAGTGGGAAACAACAGTGCCCATTATTTGGCAGGGCATGCAGGCATTATTGGTGGGGAACAGAGGGAAGGCAAAGAACATGCGATAAATAAGTTCCGCTAATTAGCAATGGGGAAGTCAAGGGCCCCAAAAAATCTAAAACGTAATTAGGCCCTTTTGGGCGTGTCTGTAGCAAGTTTTACCTCCAGCCTCATGTCTCTGTGTAAGTGCTTCATTATCGTGTTTTGTCAAGAAAGGGTGCTCCAGGGTGATCTGCCTAACCCCTCTGTCAGCAACTTGCTCTGTGGACTCACTAATGATGACTCACTATGATTTGCATATTGCCGATGACCCTGAAGTTGTTTCAGCTCTTCCCCAGTGTATCTTTGCCTTGTCCTGCCTCCACACCACCGGTGTGATTTGTGTGAACAGATTTGCGTTGACTTAGATCACCAGAAAAAAGTAAACAAAATACTCTAACCATGATATTTTACACTGGATAAAGTCCATTTATTCTGCTTGGCTTACCCGGGCTGTGGTCCAACCCACACTGTTGTATCTGGAATTCGCTAAATCTTTGCTTTGGAAACATCTTCAGCTGACCTGTGGTGCTAAAGCATGTTAGTGGAAATGTGGCTTTTGAGTGCTGGGGAGAACATGTCAGAAGATAAACCAAGAACTTAGCCAAAAACAGACATCTGTGCTGTGACATCTAATGTCTAATGTAAGGTGTGTCTGTGTGCATGTGTCTGTCTGTCTGTGATGAGAGGCTTGTGAAATATTGCACTGCACTCACCAAGAGTGTAAAATCAAAGCAGATATATATTGTATGCTTCTGTATCAATATTGACAGACAAATGAGTACGTTGCTTCCTTGCCAATGTACATTGTGAGTAGTCTTGCAAAACACCTGGCACAGTGGAAATATTCAGTTTCACAGACACATATTAAGCCTTGTCCTGGACTAAGTTCAATTTTGAATGGAGATTTTCCTTACAAAACTCAGTCTAGTCCAGGACTAAACTTAACCTGTGTCTTTGAAACCGGCTTTTCACCACCAGCGATGGGTACTGATACCGTACCTGGTTATGACCCTAAAAGTCTAAGCACCAGAACGTGTTGGACGGCTGTCAGGTCTAATAAGAATGACTACAGTCACACATAACGTGGGTCTGATCACAAAACGCAACCACTGGTGAAGTAGGCCTAACTCTCAGTGCTAATAAAAATATATTTAGGAGGAAGACTGATGCCACGGCACTGCAGATATGCCTGACCCTTCTGTTATCACCATTTGTCCCCCCCCCCCGCCCCCCGCCCCCCGACCCAGATGCACTGCTTTCGGCTGCGATATAAGCCCCACGGTTGTCTCGACTGGCTCTGAAGCGGCGCGAAGCATTCGCCGCTTCTCCCGCTGACTCTGACCGACGGTGTTTTTGAGACATTATCTCAGCGTTAAGCGGGTCGCTGTAATGCGGCATTAGGCATTCAGACGGAGAGCACGGGCCCGCCCGGTGGTTTGGAGGGAGGGAGAGAGGGACGGAGGGAGGGAGGGAGGGAGGAGAGAGCGTAAAAAAGCTCAGAGTAAATGAATCACCGCGGCAGAGTAAGATGAATTGAGGAAGGCTGTCTCCGGCGCGGGGGGGGGGCATCGTGCGTCTGGGAGGGGAACCTTGGTGAGATACGTGCGGGAGAGGCGGACGAGGGATTTATCGCTCGTTAGCTCGGTGATATCCGGAGCCCGAGCCATTAGCATCAGCACAAACCTCCCAAACCTCCTAATTGGAGAGTCCAAATTGCCCACAGCTACGTGTGTGTGACTGAATGGTGTGTGCGTGTGTGTGCACTGCGATGGATTGGCAACCATGTCCAGGGTGTTTTCCTGCCCCTCGCCCAATGCACACTGGGATAGGCTAGGCTCTAGCACCCCCCGCGACCTTACTTAGCATAAGCGGGTATAGATAATGGATGCATAAATTGCCCACAGCTATGTGTGTGTGACTGAATGGTGTGTTTGTGTGTGCACTGCGATGGATTGGCAACCATGTCCAGGGCGTTTTCCTGTCCCTCCCCCAATGCAAGCAAGCTGGTATAGACCCCCCCCCCTCCCCAAAACACCCACAGCCCTGACCAGGAATAAGTGGGTTAGATAATGTACAGATGGATGAACGTTCACAATTTATTAGTTCTGGGGTTTTGACATTATATTTTACTGCCCTCACAACACCACTTCAGCTGAATTCTCTTTAAAGCACTTTATGGACAAACAGACATGACTGGTTACATATGGTGTGGTGTGGTGTGAATTTGGAAATGAATGATTTGGCTGCTGAGTCAGTGCCCTTTCGGGTGTACTCTCAAGTGCTTATTGACCTTTTCCCAGGAGACGTCAAAATCAAAACAGGAAACGCCATATCCTCCAAACAACAGGCCCTAGATTCATTGTAAAGGGAAGTGTTAATAAGGTTTTGTAAAGTATTCCGGCAAAATAAAGTAAAAACATCCCAGCGGCGATTAGACCGAAGGAGAGGACATCATGCATGGGCTGGTTTAACCTTAACCCTACGGATCACAAACAGCTCTTTACCCCTGGGAAAAACAAAACAAAATTAAAAAAAACAGATCTCATCCCACCTCCTCAGGCATGTCTCCACCCAAAACTCTTCCCCCATGTGAAGGGGACAGTTTGGTGGTGCAGTGGTGGGAAGAGGAACATGCTCTTTTTTTTGTGGAAAGGGAAAGGATTTTGGGTGGGAGGGAGTTCAGGACCAGCGGGGGTGGCGGCTGCTGAATATTTAATGAGATGGGCTCGTACGAATGAGGGGCTGAGCCACCACCCCCTACCCCTCCCCCTACCCCTCCCTCCCTCCCCGGTCTCAGCTGGCACAGTGGGCCTTCCTCACAGGGCTTAGTCCCCCCCCCCCCCCCCCGGTCTCAGCTGGCACAGTGGGCCTTCCTCACAGGGCTTAGTCCCCCCCACCCCCGGTCTCAGCTGGCACAGTGGGCCGTCCTCACAGGGCTTAGTCCCCTCCCTCCCACCCCCTGCGGAGCCCAGCTGTCAAGGGAGAGGGCACCAGAGAGAGAAGCCTCCTGCGGCCTGGAGGCAAGGCTGACACTGCAGGAGTCCTTACACCTAAATATGCACACTAATACTCACTAACACACTAACACACACTAATACACACACACACACACACACTAATACACACTTACACACGAATACATACACACACACACACACACTAATACTCACTAACACACTAACACACACTAATACATGCACATGAACACACACACACACTCACACTAATACACACTAACACACTAATACATACACACACACACACACTCACACTAATACACACTAACACACTAATACACACACACACACTTAGAAGAACATAAGAGAGAGAATAAGGGGGAAAGAGAGAGAGAAAGAGTGAAAGAGAGAGAATAAGGGGAGAGACACAGACAGGAAGAGACGAAGGGATTAAGGGAGAGAGAGAAAGAGAGAGGGAAGAAGGGGATAGAGGGAGGGCGAGTCTCCGGTGGAAGGAGCTCTGTCTGGGATGGTGAATTGATTAGCGTGGGACAGGAGCAATCAGCTAATGCAGACTCCCCTGCAGACGACAGGGCAGCACAGGCCATTATCTCAGCCCGGCACTTTCCCCAGCCTCAGCCTCGGCCGGGCGGACGGCTGTGACAGGCAGAGAGAGCCACACCCTCCCCCCTGCTCCCCCCCCCCCCCCCCCCCCGGTCCCCCTCGCTCCCCCCCCCACTACTCCCCTGCCCCCCCCCCCCCCCCCCCCCCGCCCTCCAGGACTCCTTGGCGGGGTGCAGAAGCAGTGGAGAGGGTTACGCCCGTCCTCAGTCCTCAGCTGTAGGCCCAGCTGGACTGGTCTCAGGCGCCCACACCAGCGGCAGCAAGGTGGCAGCCGCGCCCTCCAGAATGAGTCACATCAGGCCCCCTGACGGTCACGGGACTGGGGTTTACCTGAGCGCTCCAAAGCTTAAAAAAGGTGACATCACCTTAAAATGGGGAGCGGAGAGAGGGCAACACGCGCCAGGCTCCTGTGAACGAATCAGTCCAGGGTGCTTAAAGGGGTGTTCTTCTCCGCAAGTACGCCATTTTGCTCGTTGTCTCTGTTCCGCGATGCCCAGCTGGCTGCGGGCACCTGTGTCTAACTTCTAACATGCGCTGAATCTTACTTCACCTTCGTGAAATCTCTGGGTCTCCGGCAGCAACGGGGAAGTTGGCAAGACCGAAAGGTTTCTTCTTGACAGCAGAGACCGAAAACACAAAGGTGTAAAGTTGCATGACAGCCCTAAAATTTCTGTGCTACGATCCCCCCCGCGCCCCGAAACCTCTAACCAGGGCTGTCTATGTCGAAGAGAGGAACAGAGAGAGAGAGACCCAATTGTGGGTGTGGCCGGGGGAAAAGCCGCACCAACATGACCTTTCAACTTTTGTTCTGACCCCCAGACACACAGGATAGGGTCAGGGCTTTGTTCTCCAATGAAACCTCCCCATTGCTGTCCGAAGGCCTGCTCTTTCACTGAGGTGTTAAATAGTGTCACTCCTTAGTCTAGCGGGGGTTCACTTGAGGATTGTTGCCAAAAGGGTGGGCGTCTACAAGGCACAAATAAAACACACAGTACTGGATGGATGTTCGAGGTATTCAGGCTTGCAATTGTACCACTGACATGTCAAAGCTAAAGGCTTCACATTCACACACAATTCACTGGACGATACTAACATCTGCAGTGACTTCACCATAGAAGAACTGATATACTGTATATAAGGAGTGTTATTTCTCTATTTCCCTCTGAAGATCAGGAGCTTTAAGTTGCTCAGAACAATTCTGGAGGAAATGACAAAAATATGCCGTAGGTGTTCAGCTACTTGCTTTCTACAGCTGACCCCACTTTTCTTCCATATGCTGTACTGAAGGGTTTGTGGTTATCACTGAAAACAGCGAATCTGCATAGTGCCATACTGCCACCTGCTGGAAGAAAGCGGTAGACTCCTAACAAAACTTCCACAAGATGGCGCCAGATATAATAATTCCAAAATCTCTGCAAATAGGCTAATCAAGCAGGCTCCTGAATGAATGTCAGTAACAACTCACGTGATTACCGTTTCCTTCACAGTACCTCATTTTATTGGTTTTAAGGGATAGCACATTTTCTGTAAATTATTTTATATTATTTCAGTTTCAGTGTATGTTTTAGATTTGGCCAGACTGTCTTTTTGTGTGAGAGGTTATTTTAGATACTGACAAAGATTTCCTATAACCTGCTGGCTTTACAATGGCAGGTATCAAGGAATGTTGGTGAGTTTGTGACCTAAAGCAAGAAAATACACTACTACTCCAAGTATTATTTTTTTTATTTTTTCAAATTTTTTTTTCACGGAAAGCTTGTCCCCATGTGAGCCTGCTATGATGTTCTCAGCTTGGTTCCTGTAGTCTCAGCCTGGTCGTCCAGATGTTGCCATCCTGGTTGTGATGTCATGCGTTGGGTCTGTGATGTCATGTGCTTGTTCTGTGTGGGGTTCCTGTGACAGGAAAGGAGGACAGAATTAGAGGCGTCATGATAAAAACTAGAGCTCAGTGTTTCAAACTGCCACTGATGTACCACACACTGTACTATACTGATCTACACTATGTGGTAGAGTAACAGCTTACATCAGTGATTTTAAAAACTACATTAAACGTGTGCAAAACTCTTTATCAGATAACTGAAAATAGACATTTAAGTAATTTCATGCAAGTTTCTCTGGCTGACATAGTTTCAGTGACCATAGTTTCTCCTTTTAATTAAACCTATTTGTACAGGCCAGGGTTGGTTGACTGAGCACACATGCTCATTTACAACAATGCCCTGTTTACCCCCCCCCCCCCAAATCACAGAATAATAATATATAATATATAGTACAACAATTTATAATAGACTTTGAAAGAGTCAAAGAAGAATTAATTTTTACACTTGTGGTTAAGAAGAAAACCAGCACACAAAGGTGGCCACAGGACCCAGCTGGAAAAACACTACACTACAGATCATTTATACTGCAACTCTGAGTGGTCTTGTAATCACCCTGGATACGGATAAAAATAAATACCCAAATAATCACCTGTGTTTGGGATTCTTTGGTAAGTTTTCCACTTCCTCCTTGTTGTTTCTCAGAGAAGTGATGTCACAGCCACATGTTCAGTCCTCACAGGCGAACACATGGCTCCACGGAAACAGATCTCCTCACTCAGGAAAGGGTGGAAATGGTCCCCACAAAAATGGATCCCGTCACTCTGGAATGGTGGAAATGGTCTTCATGGAAGTGGATCCCATCACTCTGGAATGGCGGAAATGGTCTCCATGGAAGTGGATCCCATCACTCTGGAATGGCGGAAATGGTCTCCATGGAAGTGGATCCCATCACTCTGGAATGGCGGAAATGGTCTCCATGGAAGTGGATCTCATCACTCTGGAATGGCGGAAATGGTCTCCACGGAAACGGATCCCGTCGCTCTGGAATGCACATACAGTGGGTTTCAATTTGTCTCTGTCACAGTGGGGTGCCCAGGTGTGGTGCTGAGAACGGCAGCGGGAGTGAACTCACCCAGGCCTCGCTGATGGTGCCCTCGCTCACACAGGCTGACGTGGGGGCAGGCGTTTCTTTTCGGAGAAAGTCCTCCAGCAGAGGTAAAAAATGACTGAGGTGGTGCAGGGGTGCACAAAAGGGGCCGATCTGTTTTTGGGATTTTGTTTCTGCTCTTATATATTTAATTAGCTCCTATCTATGTTGTTTTATCGTTTTTATGTTTTCAGTGTTGCTGCAGCTTTTTATGGATCTTTTTATCTTTACTATGTGAACGAATTTGTATTGCAATCTTGCATGAAAGGCGCTATATAAACAAATTGTGTTTTGTGATCTGATTTAATGAGCACCAACTACAGCCAAAGACTGAGAGTGCATCTTGAAGATCTCAATGGGCTCTATGTACAGGAGTGAATCAGCGTAGTTTATTGAGCTGTCAGAAAAAAAACTAAAATTAAGGCAAATGGCTGGAACAAAAACCAGCTCACAGGCTGGCGCGGGTTGTGCACACCTGGTTTAGTGGACTGCACATGCGCAATCTTAGCCAGCCAGCTCCAGCTGTGGGGATCTGGGCGCTGAAGCACAGGCAGAGCACCTTAACCAAAGATATTTATACAAAGATATTTTAGTCTCTCTGCCTTCTGCTGAAGGTACCGAAACTGCATGGAAGATTAATCATTATCCTTTCTAAAAAAAGAGATAAAGGAGATTGCTTTTTCATAAATAGTTGGAGACGACTTTCTCTGAAGTTCTGTTTTTTCGTTTTCGTTTTCTATGACGTCAGAAGGCTGAAATGTTTTGCTCAAGCATTGCTCAGAAGGCCTTTGTGTCTCTGATGTTAATGCATCTCCCTGTCGTCGGATGGTGAACAAGATATCTTCCCACAATTCTGCTGGGTTTTTTCTTTTTAAATCTACCACGATGTCTGTGATGTTAATGCATCTCCCAGTCAGTGGAATTTGGTTAGGAAGACCAATGTCTCCACGATAAACCCCCACAATTATCTTGTCTACATTGAAAACTAGGGCACCACTATCACCAAAAATACCAACTTGGTCAATTAAAAATTCTGATCTCTGAACCTCATTTTTCATTTCTGTGGGGGTTTCCATTACAATCGCACGGACTGAATGAACTTGTTTCAATTTCCGGTAGGTTTCGAAATGGACTTCCTTGCCGACCGTCGGCTGCCCTGTAATTCGTGTCAACAATCCCCTTTCCCAAGGGACACCTGTTTCCGCTGGCAGTTCAAATAATGCATAATCGATTTTGTCGGAATAGTAAACGGGATGTGAATTAAGTTTGTAAATTAAGATATCATCTTTCGATGGAAAGAAAGCAAAAACTGATTCAGAGTCAATACCAGTTGAGTGATATGTTGTCAAGACACGCTTACCAAGTACATAAGAACATTGTGATGTTGACACTCCACTGGAATCGACTAGAATGGCTACGATAAACCCAATATGGTCAAAAGCCTTTCCAGTAAAATCAAAACCGTTTTTCAGACTTCTTATTTTTCTTTCAGGATATGTCAATAAAAAAGATGATGTATGAGGATCATCTTTGGTAAGACTGAGTAAGGAAACAATGCAGTTGTTTAAATCCTGGTCTTGAGCCTAAAAAAAAAAAAGAAAAGAAATCACATCTTTATGTTCAGACCTTGCATAGCCAATGTCTATGAAAAATGTCACTTAGAACCCTGTAATTCTCACATTCTGTTGTTATTATTTTGTGTTTTGATTTTTTATTTTTAGACTATAATATAGTCCAAAAATGCCTATTACCAGAGTAGAAACATGTGAATTAGGCTAGTCAGAATATCTCCCCTACACCCCTTTTTTTTGTTGAACTCAATGGGGCTGTTGCTCTGTTAGTTAGCATTTGAGTAGCTTAGCTGCGGTTTAGAACGGGTTTGGTGCTAAGTTTAAAGGTGCAGTGTGTAGAATTTAGTGGCATCTAGCGGAACGGACTTGGCCGTGGAAATGGAATATAACATTCATAAGTATGTTTTAATTAGTGTATAATCCAATGAAAATAAGAATCGTTGTGTTTTCGTTACCTAATGAGCCCTTTATATCTACATAGGCAGCGGGTCCTCTTCCACGGAGGCCGCCGTGTTGCACCACCATGTTTCTACAGTAGCCCAGAAAGGACAAACGGTTCTGTAGAGGGCGCATTAGTGATGCCTGGGTACCTTCCAAAATAGCTGTGCCTAATACTACACGTGTTGTTTACGGCGTTTTCGCCCTTTTAGTACAGTCTAGCTTTAATTTTATGGTATTCAGTTGGTTGCAATCTGAAACCTCACCGCTAGATGCCACTAAATTCTACACACTGCACCTTCAAGCGACTGCGCGGTCAAAACAAGCACGGGTACAGCTGAACCACAGGTAGATCGCAGTCAAACCAGAAATACCATAAAATGACCTTAAGGTCTGCCCAAAAGGAGTGATTGAAAGGAACATCACATAATAACTGTCCGTTTCTAACGTCCCACAGAAAATGCCACAGAAAATGAGGAAACTGACATTTGTTCTTGGTTAGTCAGTTTTTTTTCTTCTGTGTAGGCTACTATTTCACTATTTGCTAAGGGAAATCAGAAGATTGAATTGTAGCATGGACCAATAGGTAATTTAAGGCTGCTAATTTGCACTTTCAATTCTCACAAATATTTAGCCAATTGTTGATAGCCTATACTTTTAATGCAAACTGTATTTTTCCCTACAATAAATAGGCTAAATATAACTTAAAGGATAATTCTGGCATATTTAGGGGACCCCTATTGTTTTTGTTGGTATTATTATTATTATTATTATTATTATTATTATTATTATTATTATTATTATTATTATTCTTTTCCTGGACTTGGTCAAATAACTCAAAAAGTCCTTGTATAATAATATAAATTACCAGGTCGAGACTTGAGACCATGAGTAACTATGCCAGAAAGAATGACCATGATTCGTCCATAGGTGGCGCTATAGTAACCGATTCAAAACGCAAATTTCAAAATGCTGGCATTTCCACCCCGTTTGATGAAAATTCATGAAACCAGGTGTACTTGTGTCATTCCTCATGAGGAACAAATATGCCTCAAAAACCCATAAAGTCTGCCATGATGGATTTTCCTGCAGAAAATTTGGCAAAACCTATAAAAAGTTTCTTCTAATTACATTACATTACATTACAGGCATTTGGCAGACGCTCTTATCCAGAGCGGCGTACAACAAAGTGTATAACCATAACCAGGAACAAGTATGACGAAAAACCCTAGAGAGAAGTACCGGTCCAAGTGCAGGGAACAACCGCATAGTTCAACTTGGACCCTGAAGGTTAAACTGATTAACACTAACACAACAAGAACGGCAACAACATAGTCTATGGAAAAAATACAAGCAGTAGTTAAGAGTTAATGTACCTAAGTCACCTATGAAACAGCTACCTAGTTACAACCCTAAGCTTACAGTCATTTAAGATATTACAAGGAGGTAGGGAGGGATGGGGAGAGGTGCAGCCTGAAGAGGTGAGTCTTCAGTGGTCGCTTGAAATGGGTCAGTGTCTCAGCTGTTCTGACCTCCACGGGGAGGTCATTCCACCATCGTGGGGCCAGAACAGACAGGAGACGTGTTCTGGAAGTGCAGGTGCGAAGAGGGGGAGGTGCCAGGCGTCCTGAGGTAGCAGAACGGAGGGATCTGGCTGGCATGTAGGGTTTGAATATCTTGTGGAGGTATGCTGGGGCTGACCCCTTGACTGCCTAATAAACCGTGAGTCCGATTTCCCATGTACGTGTATGGTGCATGTCTCCCTATAGTGTTAACAGCTAAGAGATTCATTCCAAGATGGCGGAGAGACTGGTATTTAAATAAAAAAAACTAAATTTGGCCACAAATTTCAAATGCTTATAACTTTTTACAACAATAATCTAGGGACTTGAAACGGCCTGGGCATGAAGAGGGCACGACCATGTTGTACAATGTCGGCACAATTGCAGATATCTCAAAAAACAAGGAAATTACAGGCATTTGAAATTTTGGCACTAAGCTAATGCTAATATAACGCTTTAAATCTCATCTTGTCATGAACGCTTTCCCTGATTCCGTCACCATCGCACATGTGTACTCTTGGGTATTCTCTCCATCAAGGGTGATAATCACAAGTTGTTTCATTAAAAATTGCGTGATTTATGGCTTGGCAAAGTTAGCACTTTATTCTAATGCACTTTCATGTTTCGAAGTAATGTTTCTCATAAACCGACAACGTGGCCGCGCCCGCCATTGAGCTTCAAAACGTGTTTTAGAGACCCACGGAGAGTCAATGGGTGACGTCACAGTAGCTTTGTCCATATTTTTTTTACAGTCTCTGATTAAACCTGATTAAACCGCAGGTTTAATCAGAGACTGTCTTCAGACTGCTAATCAGGTGTCTTCAGACTGCTGAAGACACAGCAGTTGAGTTTACCAGATCACGTGACCTGTTGCGGGCAACACCGGTTTAAACCGGTTCTAAACCCTAAATCGCTACTGAGCACTGACAGAGCAACACCCTCAGTAAGGCCTTCAGATGTTTTTCTTGTGTTATGAATAATTGTTTAAACTTTAAATCTTAATACTATGAAATGCAAATTGCCACATTTAATCATTTTCAGTCTTATTAAAATCACATAAATAGCTTACCAGATTGTTGACCACCTTTTCCTCAGTCTAGAAAAAAATGTCAAAGTAAGGCATTTTTATAGAGAATGATTTCAAAACAGACGGTGACAAATTCTCCAACAGCCTACAACAACTTTGATTCTGTACTGAACATTTTAGTCTCCTGTTACAACAACATTATTGCAAGGTCACATACAATATTTTAAAATACTAGTATAAATACAATTTCAAATGAAATTAAATCCTTTACTGCTTACAGTACATTCACTGCCTGAACTGGAACAAACATTTGTTGCTTGAAATAAAAAGCTTCAGACTTACCATTTTTACCTCTGCCGGATTATTTCTGAGAGTGTGATGAGTGTTTGGACGCTTTTATCTACTACAGAGGGGTGGAGGCAGAATAATTTGTTTACGCTAGCCAATGAATCAGAAACCTACATAACCTAGTAACCACACCTATTCCACTCCTTTAAACCTGGAAAGCCCACTATATCAAAATACAAGTAAAAAATTAGAAATTAGAATTAGAATTAAAATTTAGAATCGCAAAACATATTTTTAAATGTATCATGCCAAACAATAATGAAAGCATTTGGCTGACACTCAAACTTTGCCCACGCACACACACCACTCCCCCTCTCCCTTCCAGGGTAAAAAATGGTGTACACGGAGGTAAGTATGTCTCAGGAGCTACAGACCAGGCATTTCTGGTCCCACTAGATGCACCTTTACAGTAACCACTGGGGTAGCAAAGAAATCGAAAATGAAATGATACGTTCACTGAGTCACAGAAAATAGGAGTGATAGGAATGGCGTGATACAATGGAAAAAAAAAATTACTAAAATATGAAATACATGTAGCGTGTTGTGGCTTGTTTATGGAGTTCAGTGCCATGCAGTGAAGTTTTGAAAGAAATTCCCCCAAACTATCAGAGACTAAAGGTTTTCATGTTGTCTGTGTTTGAAAACATTTAAAATGAGCTCATCCTTCCTTTGCTGTGCTCTTATCTCCTTGTGAGGGAATAACTTGCTGCCATGACAGGGAATATTCTAATTGTTTAATGGATGAAGAAAATAAAAACACAATCCCTCCTCGTTCGATCACTTCAGAGGAGGACGCGACAATGCTTCCTTTGCCAAAGTCAGAAAATGCTAAAATAACCCATGGAAAGCATTCCATAAAACTTGGTGTACAAGTAAAGTACAACCTCATCCTGAAGGTGCTCTGTTGGACCGACATCTGGGGACTGTGTCGGCCATTGGAGTAAACTTTGAGATGACGTATTCTGTGTGATATGGCACATTGTCCTGGTGGATGTATCCATTTTAAAAAGGGTAGACTGTGGCTATACAGGGATGCACATGGTCAGCAACATTGCTTTGTTATGCTGTGGCATTCAGGTGATTCTCAGTTAGTAATAAGGGGCCTAATGTGTGCAAGAAACCATCCCAGACACCGTTACACTGCCACCACTGTCCTGCACTGTTCACACAAGGCAGGCTGGATCCATAACCTGTGGCAGCAGAAATCAAGACTTTTCAGATCAGGTGGCCATTTTTCCTATTTTCACTTGAGCAATTTTTAAGAAAGTGTGGCCTATTTTTTAAAATTAATTCATAAAATGTCTGCTCAGTTTGACACGAGATCAGAGACTGTGGATATGTGGACCCAGGCGCAGAGGCAGACTCGGAGGCGAACATAGTGCAAAAGTGATTTTATTGTGGTTGTGCCGAAGTATTAGTGGTTGTGCCAAGTGCAAGTTAAACTAGAAATATTTACAAAGATGTTTACAAGATATATACAAAGAAACATAAAACAACAAACCTGAATGAAACATGAAATAGACACTAGGACAAAATGACAAAACACTTGGATAAGGATAACAAAATAGGAAGCACAAAAGTTAGAAACAAGAACTAGCACAAAGCACAAACAGAGGACACTGAGAGCGAGGAAGTCGAGGGATCAATGAACAGCAAGGGGTACACGAGGGGCTAGGAGCTTGAGCAAAAGACCGAGCAGGGAACAAAGGAATAAGAGCAATGTATATACAGACACTAACGGGAAAGTCAACTAGGGACAGGTGCAAACAATAATACAATACAATTTACAAAAGGAATGAGGAAGACAAAACTAAGGAGCGCAAAACAGGACAAAAACTATAGGGGAAATACCGCTTTTCTTAGGCAGAACTGTGACACAGTTAAGCCCTTTTAATTTATTTAATTTATTTTCTATAACGTGACTGCTATGAAGAATGCATCGACAAAAGACACTGGCTCATCTGCAAGTGAATAATTCAGGCTATTATTCATGTACATTATTCCTATGTCAGTTCATGCCATCTGACAGTATTATCATAAAATGTATAAATGTCCTTGCCAGCTACGCATTCAATGTAGTTTTTCAGTGTCTTGAACTTTTTGAAGCAACAGAACAGCGATTTTTTGAAGTAACAGAACAGAGCGCTTTTCTGAAGAACGCTCGACTCTCGTGTGTCTAGTGCGGCAGGAACTTCTCAAATTTCATTATGACGGAAAAAACTCCCACTTTTGATTTCTGCACATGCGCTGTGCTCCCTATAAAGGTGGAAAAACCAGGCATGTAGACACGCCTCTTTGATTTAAAAAAAAGAAGATTATGCCTTTTTTTAGTTACGAAATATGCTGGCCCTCTCCCTTCCTTTTTACAATCCAAGAATGTTAGCATTCTATTTCTCGGAACACGGGACACAAAACCCCAGGTCTCCACTTTGCCCCTGTGCATAACTTTGAGAACGAATGCTTTAACGTGATTGGATAATGACGGATGGAAGAGACGGGAGGGAAAACAGTCTTTAAGAGAAGTTTGTGTGAACCTTTTCTGCCAGAGAACCTTTCACAAACCTTCTTTGTTTTTGTACTGTGTACAGTGTCTCCACAATGCCGTCAAATGTACTCCACTAACCCACGTATTTACAAATTACTGAAGTTCACTTATTGTTTCTTGTTTAAATATGAATTTCTTGTAAAGGCTGTTCTTCTTGGCCTTCCTCTTTGGCTCCTGTAGTAGACCCCTCTGAATGAGGGAGTGTATGGATGTGTAATTCTGAATATACTTATTCAATACATATTTAATGCATCTACTTTAGTAGTAATCTGGTTACATCTTCAGTGTGGCCTCCTCTGTGGGTCAGTAGTCATTCCCAGATCTACTGGTTGCGATTTCATCTGAAAACTCCCTCCAAAACGAAACGGTCGGGATACAAAGGCACATATATTAAGTGTGCAACACACGCTCTGTTTATGCCCAACTCACTTTTTGTGTTGCCTCTTTTGTATTACTTTCAACACATTTTTGTGTCAAAGTTAGCACTTCTGTGTTACAAACAAACAAATTTATGTGTTGCAAAGGGAGACTTTTAAACACAGACTGTCCTGAAAGTAACACAATATGTGCCGTTGTCCTTAACTAGATATTGTTCTACGATAATTGCCGTAGGTTTTGGTGTTTACGCTTGTCGCTGCCGTGTGTGCGGTTGTCTCTGATCTCCTTCCGGTTTGTCACCACACTGACAAATAGGGTTATGAGGATTTTTACTGCCACCTAGTGGCTAGAAACATGACTGCAGTTAACGGCCATCCTTGATTTGCAGTGGTCTCATCTCATTAAGCAGAAAGGCCTATTTGAAGATAAGATTGATGCATAGATTTGACACAAAGTTCAAATTTAACATCCCTCAGTGCTGTAGGGAGAAAATACAAATAGCAGTAAAATCGGGATCTTTATTAAGTCAAGGGGAGCCAACTGTGAAATACCGAAATAATAATGTCATATAATAGTAATTTTGCAATAATGAACATTCATAATTTCATAATAGCCTAACAGAAATACATATTTAATATGCACTCATTAACTTCGGTAAATTAAAACATTTACTGGGTATAAACATCTTCTTTCCTTTGGGAAAAGCCAACTGTGTATATTTTGGATTATTAAACTGGTACATCAGATTACTATACATTTTTACGTGCATTTCAAATCGCAGTCATCTTAATGTAATTGTAGTTTTTGTCACTCAAGGCAACTGCTCTCTTTATCTCTTGGGGATTGCTACATGAATTAATTCTACATCAGGCCTTCTTTTCTCTTAGTATGCGAAGCACACCAGGGGATATATTGAACAATGAGTTACACACACATTTCTTTTTATTGGGTGCACTTTCAGAAAGGAGTTGTCTATTACAACACATTTAAAGCAAAAATATTTGACGGATTGAATTACTTGAAAATCCCATCCGAAACCCCATATCCAAAACTGCTCACAGGGAGGTGTTTGATGTCTTTTTCATTATACAAGCGCTTAATTTTGGTTTCACCTGCTATACATCCAACCATGATACTATACACTTAATGCTTTTTACATAGGGCTTAAATGCATTCCTAGTTAAAACCTGGTTGCAAAAAAATAAAATAAATGCTCTTTAAAACAGCCATTGTCATACTGTTAAATGGCCATGTTGTGAGTAAAAACGCTTGACCCTTAACATTAATGGGCATGGTTCCCCTATACGCCTGTCAAATGTATATCATGTTTCAGCTCAGAAAGAGGTACTATCCTAACCAGGCCCTGGGCAGGTGAATGAATGGTAAATGGACTGCATTTATATAGCGCTTTTATCCAAAGCGCTTCACAATTGATGCCTGCTCAAGGACAGGAGTGGGGTTTGAATGCCAGACAATCACTCTTACCTCCTGAGCTATGTCGCCCCTATGAATGATACTCTCTGTCACCCTTTCACCATGTAGCTTCTCACCGGGGGGGTGCGCTACAGTCACGGATTCTTCAAGAGGCTAATTGTTGACTGAAGAGCTTTGGGGAGATTTAGGATTTAGGAGTGTATTAGTGTGAGAGGGAGAGAGACAGTGTTGAGAAGAAAGTGCCAGAGAGGAGGGGGTGGGGTGTGGGGTGGGGGTGGGGGGGGGGGGGGGGGGGTGGTGGGAGTGTGGAAAAGAGGGAGGGGGTGAAACAGGGTGACTGAGAGACAGAGAGAGAGAGAGAGAGAGAGAGAGAGCAAGAGAGCAGGAGAGAGAGAGAGCCAGAGGGAGAGAGAGGGAGGGAGGGAGAGAGAGAGAGCAGGAGAGAGAGAGAGCCAGAGGGAGAGAGAGGGAGGGAGGGAGAGAGAGAGAGAGCAGGAGAGAGAGAGCCAGAGGGAGAGAGAGAGGGAAAGAGAGAGAGAGGGAGGGAGGGAGGAAGAGAGAGAGAGGGAGGGAGAGAGAGGGAGAGGGAAAGAGAGAGAGAGAGCAGAGTCCGAGTACAGAAGGAGACACCGGTGGTGCAGCTCATGGGAGCAGATCTGGGAGTAGGAGCAAGCCTGGCCTGAAGGTTGCTCATTGCTTTTGCTCACACACACACACACACACACACACACACACGCTCACACACCCACACTCACATACACACACACACACACACACACACACACACAGGGAGAGCCTGCAGTCCACAGCCGGCTGCAGTAATGGGTGAGTGACAAAACATTTCTCCATCTTACTGTGTCCTTTCTCGCGTTTGGCTAGTGCTGGCAGGGGAGGGGGGGGGGGGGGGGGGGGGGGGGGGGGGGGGGGGGGGGGGGGGGAGAGGGAGTGATTGTTAAAAAATTGTCCTGCTGTGTCTGTGGGTGAAATACTGGGCACTCCGTAGGACAAAATATCCACTCGCGTTCAGCCTGAAGCCTGGAGGACCCACAGGGAGGCAGGGCTGTCAAGCAGGTTTTCCTCCGTAAAGGTCACGTTTAAGTGTCTTGTGGGGACGCGAGGCGTAGCCGCCGGCCCCGGGGGGGGGGAGAGTGTCGCCGGGAGGTGCTGAGCAGCCCGAGCTTCGCTCGCACTCTCGGTGGGGGCGAAAGTACGAGGGGCGCAGCGGCGCTCGTCGCCGGGGAACAGGCAAGGGGGGGAACCGTCCGAAAAGAAAAAAAAAAAACTCGCCCCATCGGCGCTTCGAGCTTCGATGATGAAAGACGCCGGCGGTCTTTCTCTCCTCGTCCGACTGCAGTTGAGGCTGAGTGGCGGGATCGCGCTTCTGCGCGTCGAGCCCCCTCTCCTGAAGCGGCTGCGCCCGCAGAGACCGGGGTGCAAGAGGGCAATCCCAAACGGCCGACAACATGCGGGGAGCCCTGAATAATAGCCCCCGACGTGTCTG
>CM045900.1:6775000-6790000 GCA_025169545.1 Anguilla japonica
TTCTACAGGCAGTGCAACCTCTACAGCTCTTATAGGAGCTGCGAGGCACCGATAAATCTTTTTTTGTTGGTCTCCCAACACCACCGCAGGCACACCTGGAGGAAGGAACAGGCACGAAACCTTCCGGAAATACCGCCTCCGCTTTAAAAAAAAAACACAGCACGTCCAAAGAGATCTTGGCCTAGGCCTTGGGAAAGCCGCAGGTCGTCTGAGAAATCGGTCTGGGCTGGGGTGCTGAGGTTTGGCAGCCCTGTCATCGCCCTGTGGCTGCTGGGCGAAGAATCATGGGAGACGTAGTTTTAACATTCAGAATCAGCGCACTGGGGCCCAGGGGACCCCGCCCCCCCGCTGTACCTATGAATCATTAACCACCTGAATGAATTAAACGGGAGCTGCTCGGGGTGCCATCTGCGAGCTGTCGGTTAGGCCCAGGGGGCTGCTGGGTGCGTTTTGATTGGTCGAGACGGGAGAGCCCGTGGCTACAGCGGTAACGGAAGGCCAGCCTGGCGGTGCTGCTGTGGATTGGGAGCACTGAGACGGTAATCCGCATTAACCGCGCGTCTGCCTCCAGGTACTCAGTGCCTGAGTGACAGGTCAGATTAGCCTCTCTCCTCTCTCTCTCTCTCTCACACACACACACACACTCTCTCTCTCTCTCTCTCAACACTCTCTCTCTCTCTCTCTCTCTCTCTCTCTCTCTCACACACACACTCTCTCTCTCTCAATCTCTCTCTCTCTCTCTCTCACACACACACACACACTCTCTCTCTCTCTCTCTCACACACACACTCTCTCTCTCTCAATCTCTCTCTCTCTCTCTCTCACACACACACACACTCTCTCTCAATCTCTCTCACACACACTCTCTCTCTCTCAATCTCTCTCTCTCTCTCTCCTGTAGCCTTAAGCCTTCACGTGTGTGTGCATGTGTCTGTGCGTACGTGCGTGTGGGTGTACGTATGCGAGTGTGTGTGTGTGTGTGTGTGTACGGGATTGTGTTCAGAAGGACCAGCGTAGGATTTTGCCCAAAAGAAAGTGTGTGTGTGACAGCGCGTATGCCGTGCCAAATTAATCGCGTTCTGGCTGCAGCAACCGCATCGATCTGCGTGACTGCGACCCACAGGCCGTAGGAACATTATTCAAGCCAAGATGGATATTTTAAGACATCGCTCACCGCTCGTTCTGTCTTAAAGGTAAATTTCACAAAGGGCGTTGCGTGTGATGCGAGCGATTCAAAATGGAGAGTTTAAAAGAAAAATATTTTTACGCTACGTCATCAAAATGGATGACTTAAAAATAGATTCGAATGCAGGGACCCCTCAAACGATAAGTTTGCTTTCAGACGGGCTTCATTTTTGGCGTGTTAATTAGTTCTCTTCTTTACGCCACGGGCGGGTTTTTAGGCTCCCGTTAAATTGCTGCAGGCGGCTAAAATTGCCCGCCTCGAGGAGGAAGGAGGGCGTTACCATAGCAGCGCGGCCCGCGTTGACAGCCCCTGCTCTGCCTCCCGTGACATTTGTGCCAGGAGCGCATCCCATAATAACAGTGCTCCTTCTGGAGTTGGCACACCGTTGCCGTGGCGTTTTTCCTCAACGTTAGCGCTCGCGGCGGTGCTCTCCCGCTGAGCGTTTCCTGTTCTGCAGAAAAGGCCCTCCAGGGGGCGGGGGTGGGGGCCGGGGGGAGGGGGAGGTGGTCCGGGGGGGGGGGGGGCCGGGGGGGGTGCGGGGGGGGGGGGCCGGGGGGGGGGGGGGGGGGGGGGCCGGGGGGGCGTGCGGGGGGGGGGGGGGGGGGGGTTTGCCCTTTTGCACTCGGAATGGCGGGACCGCCGGTGTGCCGTCCCAAAATAGTGAAAAAAAGCCTCCCCTGTCCCTGGACCCAGCTGAGAGAGAGAGGAGAGAGAAAGAGAGAGAGAGAGAGAGAGAGAGAGAGAGAGAGAGAGAGAGAGGGAGAGAGCCAGGCGCTCCACAGATAAGAATGCTTTATTTCCAATGTTTGAAAGACGGAAGGATGAGAGCCAACAGGGCTGTTGGTTAGGATATCCTTCACACACACACACATACACACGCACACACACACACACACACGCTGTCTGTACATAAACAAATTATCCAGTGAAAACTTCCTAGACATCTGTATGACTGTCTTGTGTGTCTGTGCTGTGGTCGGTGCTGGGGGTGTAATGTATGATCATGCTGTGTGTCTGTGCTCAGGGTGTAATGTATGGCCGTGCTGTGTGTCTGTGCTGTGGTCTGTGCTGGGGGTGTAATGTATGATCATGCTGTGTGTCTGTGCTGAGGGTGAAATGTATATGTTGTGTGTCTGTGCTGTGTGTCTGTGCTTAGGAGGTAATGCATGACCGGGCTGTGTGTCTGTGCTGTGGTCTGTGCTGAGGGTGTAATGTATGGCCGTGCTGTGGTCTGTGCTGAGGGTGTAATGTATGGCGGTGCTGTGTGTCTGTGCTCAGGGGTTAATGTATGACCGGGTTGTGTGTCTGTGCTGTGGTCTGTGCTGGGGGTGTAATGCATGGCAGTGCTGTGTGTCTGTGCTGTGGTCTGTGCTGGGGGTGTAATGTATGACCGGGCTGTGTGTCTGTGCTGTGTGTCTGTGCTGGGGGTGTAATGTATGGCCACGCTGTGTGTCTGTGCTGTGGTCTGTGCTGAGGGTGTAATGTATGGCGGTGCTGTGTGTCTGTGCTGTGGTCTGTGCTGGGGGTGTAATGTATGGCGGTGCTGTGTGTCTGTGCTGTGGTCTGTGCTGGGGGTGTAATGTATGACCGGGCTGTGTGTCTGTGCTGTGTGTCTGTGCTGGGGGTGTAATGTATGACCGTGCTGTGTGTCTGTGCTGTGGGTGTAATGTATGGCGGTGCTGTGTGTCTGTGCTGTGGTCTGTGCTGGGGGTGTAATGTATGACCGGGCTGTGTGTCTGTGCTGTGTGTCTGTGCTGTGTGTCTGTGCTGGGGGTGTAATGTATGACCGTGCTGTGTGTCTGTGCTGTGGGTGTAATGTATGTCTGTGCTGTGTGTCTGTGCTGGGGGTGTAATGTATGGTGGTGCTGTGTGTCTGTTCCCCAGAGGAAGGTGTGGCAGGGCAGGTAGCGGCCAGCGGGATCCTGCCCACCTTGGCCGGCACCCTGCGGAAGAACGGCCCCCTGACTGCCACGGCGGCGCTGGTGGTCGCTGAGGTGGCCCGGGAAGGTAAGGCCAGCGGCGGCCTGTGCACCTGCCTGTCTGTCTGCGTCTTACCTGGGCCCCTGAGTCCAGATCTGACTGTGGGGCGAGGTTTGTAGCTTGTAGAAAAATATGCAGGTCTGACTTGGCTAAGAAACAATTATTTGAAAAAAAATCCCTCCATTACCCCCTTGGTGATTGTGAGTCCTGTATGGTCCTCCCTTTGTGAAAGTGACTGCTGATTGGTGGCCCCTTGTTGATGGTGACCACTGATTGGTACCCACTTGGTGATGGTGAGTCCTCACTGGTTCCCTTTTGGTGATGGTAAGCGCTGATTGGTGGCCCCTTGTCCATGGTGAACAGTGATTGGTACCTCCATTGTGATGGTGAATCCTGATTGGTTACCCCTTGATTATGGTGAGCACTGATTGGTCCCCCCTTGGTGATTGCGAGTGCTGATTGGTGGCCCCTCGTTGATGATGAGCGCTGATTGGTGGCTGTGTGCTGTCGTTCACAGCTTCGGTGAGGGAGCGCTGCATCGAGGCCGGGCTGGTGACCGCCCTGCTGCCGATGCTGAACAGCTCCGACCAGGACCTGCTGCTCCACACGGGCCGCGCCATTGGACGCATCTGCTTCGAGAACAGTAGGTCGTCCCGAAGAGACCAGCCTCTGCCATGACACTACATTACATTACATTACATTACAGGCATTTAGCAGACGCTCCTATCCAGAGTGACTTACAGTACACAACTTTTACATTCACATCGCATCCATTTATACAGCCGGATATATACTGAAGCAATGCAGGTTAAGTACCTCGCTCAAGGGTACAACGGCAGTGTCCTACCCAGGAATCAAACCTGTGACCTTTTAGTTACAAGCCCAGTTCCTTACCCACTATCCTACACTACCGCCCCACTGCTCTTCCTCTCCCCCCTCTCTCCCCCTCTCTCTCACCGGAGACATGCTTGGCCTGAGTGCTCTCACTCAATTCAATTCAATTCAAAAATGCTTTGTTTGCATGACAAGATACAACTTATGTTTCCAAAGCACAGAAAAGAACATATAAAGAACATACACCATTGAACACATGAACATATACATGGACATACAGATTACAGACATATAGGCTTACCCAAATAGGCTCACTGGTTGTCCCTCTGTTTATGGCAAGCTGTGATGTAATTTTCCGCTAGTCTGATGCATCTCTCTCTCTCTCTCCCCCCCTCTCTCTCTCTCTCTCTCTCTCACTCACCCTCTCTCTCTCTCTCTCCTTTCTCTCTCTCTCTCCTCTCTCTCTCTCTCTCTCTCTCTCTCTCTCTCTCTCTCTCTCTCTCTCTCTCTCTCTCTCCCAGGCGCTCAGCAGGACCTGCTGGTTCAGAAAGGGGTCATCCCCCGGTTGGTGACCATCATGGACCAGCATCCCGAAAACGACCCCCTGGTCAACGTGTGCCTGCTGGCCCTCTGCAACCTGGCCGACATGGGTGAGCGAGGGGAGGAGAGCCCCGTGGCCCCGGGGCGGGGGTCCCCTCAATCTTACCCAGAGAGGGCCGGCGTGGGTGCAGGCTTTCATTCCAACCAAGCAGCTACACACCTGATTCCACCAATCAAACGCCAGGGTCTTTGCTGAGGACCTTGATGAGTGGAATCAGGTGTGTAGCTGCTTGGTTGGAATGAAAGCCTGCGCCCACACGGGCCCTTTGTGGATAAGATTGAAGGGGCCCCTGCCTCAGGGTAAAGAGGGGTCAAGGTAGCTACACTGAGGCAAGCACACAGGCCACTACCACACAGCACACTCTCATTAATAAAGGTACTTGCAGGTACTTTTTGTTCTTTTAGGAACAAATTTCACAAATGTACCTGAAAGCACAATAATGTTCTATTTGGGTGCTAATAAGCTTCTGGTCTTTAACAAGCAAAGAAAGGTACAAATGAATTATGTGTTGCTGGCTAGGGGTACAATTCTATGTACCTAAAGGGTACCGCCCCAGTGACAAGTGTTTGTGCCTTTTTGGGCAGTTCATTGTACTTTATCTCTGAGGGTGTTCCTTCATTTCGTAGATTGTAATGTCTGCTTGGTGCTCGATTAGCCCACAATGGGGTGTGTCTGTGTCTGTGAGTGACTGACTGAAACGGCTCATCACCCCCCCCCCCCCCCCCGTTCGTAGATTCGGCACGGGAGGCCCTGGCTGAAGTGGGCGTGGCAGAGGCCCTGACCGCGCAGCTGCGCCGGGCCCCGGACGCCGAGCGCAGACACATCATCCTGGAGGTGCTGGGATCCCTGGGAGAGAGCGGTGAGAACGGGGGCGGAGTCATGGGGGGAGAGCGGTGAGAGAGAGGGGGGGGCGGAGTCATAGGGAGAGAGCGGTGAGAACGGGGGCGGGGTCATAGGGAGTGAGCGGTGAGAACGGGGGCGGGGTCATAGGGGGAGAGCGGAGCGGTGGAGAGGGGGGCGGGGTCATGGGGGAGAGCGGTGAGAACGGGGGCGGGTCATAGGGGGGAGCGGTGGGAGAGGGGGAAAGCGGGGGGGAGGGGTCATAGGGGGGGAGTCATGTGGTGAGAAAGGGGGCAGGGTCATGGGGAGAGAGTGGTGAGAAAGGGGGCGGAGGTCATAGGGGGGGAGAGAGAGTGGTGAGAAAGGGGGCAGGGTCATGGGGGGAGAGAGTGGTGAGAAAGGGGGCGGGGTCATAGGGAGAGAGCGGTGAGAGCGGGGGCGGGGTCATAGGGAGAGAGCGGTGAGAACGGGGGGCGGGGGTCATAGGGAGAGAGCGGTGAGAACGGGGGCGGGGTCATAGGGAGGAGAGTGGTGAGAAAGGGGGCAGGGTCATAGGGAGAGAGTGGTGAGAAAGGGGGCAGGGTCATAGGGAGAGAGTGGTGAGAAAGGGGGCAGGGTCATAGGGAGAGAGTGGTGAGAAAGGGGGCAGGGTCATAGGGAGAGAGTGGTGAGAAAGGGGGCAGGGTCATAGGGAGAGAGCGGTGAGAAAGGGGGCGGGGTCATAGGAAGAGAACGGTGGGTGGGATCAATGGAGAAGAATGGTAAACAAGCACAAAACCATCCAGACCCATGGCATACCTGTACAAAGTGTCATGAGTAAAACTTGGCTAACTATATAGCTAGCTAGCTATGGCATGTCCTCATCTCTGTAACATTATTTGTTGTCCTCCGTGTGTCCATACATCTGTATCGGTGGTACGCGCTAACTAGGTTAACTACAGTAGGCGAAACGTTAACATGTTAGGGTTCGCTAAAGTAACGTTAGGCGATAAAGCTGTGCTTAAAAATCTTGTGCCGTTCGAAGTGGTGATTTTGGGAGATGCACCTGCGCATGCGTCCTACTAAACGAAGCACCACCTGCGCATGCGTCCTACCAAACGTCCCTCTCAGGTCGTCCATGAGTGAGTGAGTGCGTGAGTGACCACAACTGGCCACGCATAGCCCACGGTGGCAGGCAGTCCTGCGCACCGTGGGAAAAAGGGGGTGTGGTCACTGGGACAGTGTGGTGGGAGATTTGAAGGCTGAATGTGACATGGATGGTCAAAAGCAGCTAAACCAAAAACGTCTGCATTTGACATAGCTGAATGACGCACACAGAGACGTAGAACCACTAACTAGAGACAAGTCTGGGGTTATTGGTGGAATGTTAACGGAGGTTCATTTTACGTCACTGGTAAGCCAATTATCATTGTGTTGCAACAGCTTATGCAATTAAAGGCTTGGGTGACGCCCACCTGAGCTCTGTATATACTGTGAGGTTGTGGGTCTGGCTAGTCTTTGACCAGTGAAATGTAGGCTGGAGTCAAAGAGCATGAATCTGAGGATATTTTACATGAAAGCGTAGTTCAAGTGCAGGATTGTGGGGTTTTTTCCGTGTTTATTTTTCACCTTAAATATATGACAGGCAAATGGTTTAAATGCACAGGCATTCCCCCCAGGGTGGAAATGTGGAATAGAGGTTGAGTAAGGGCTGCAGGTTTGATTCCCAGGAGAGGTTCTACCATTGTCCCCTTGAGTAACGTACTTTATGCTACAATTATTTCTTAAAAATATGTATCATCAGATGTGCATCAGAAAACATGCATCAAATGTAAGAAAATTTTTTAAAAAAAGGCACATCAGAAAGCTGTGAAGGTTCCCCTGGATACGAGTGTCTCCCAGACAAAGCGGTGTGTGTCCTTACCGCAGAGAGAGAGAGAGTGCAGGAAAGGAGAGGTGTGGAAATGCCCTGCGCCGCAATTGGCTGAGTGTCAGAGAGCGAGAAATCTGGGCACCGAACAGCGCGGGGGCTGGGGAGGAAGGCGGAAACCTTCATCTTTTCGCCTCTTCCTCCACAAATCAGAATGCATGTTGTGACAGTGACAATGACAGGTGCCCCCCTCCCCCCCCCCCCCCCCCCCTGCTTTCAGACGTGCTGAAGCTGCAGTTTGTGGAGTCGGGGGTCCCCCAGGCGCTGTCGGAGATGATTCGAGGACTCCAGGGGGGGTCCGACCCCCACGACCTCTGCAGCATCAAGATCGCGTCCAATCTGATCGTGTCCCTGCTGCTGGGGGGTGAGTCACTTCAGCCTACAGGGCTTGTGTAAGCCCCCCCCTGCCCCACCCCTCTCTTCCTCCTCTTCCTCCACTTCCTCCTCATCTTTCTTCTTCTACTCCTCCTCTCTCCCCCGCCCACACCCCTTCCTCCTCCTCCTCCTCCTCCTCCTCTTCTTCTCCTCCTCCTCCTCTCTCCCCGTCCTCCTCTTCCTCTCCTTCACCCTTGCCCCCACTTCATCCTCCTCTTTTTTCTCCTTCTCCTCCTCTCCCCCTCCTCCCCCCCCCCTCCTCTCCTCCTCTCTCCTTCCCCCTCACCCTCCACTTCATCTTCCTCTTTTTTCTCCTTCTCTCCTCCCCCCCCTTCCTTTCCTGTCATTGTCAGCCTGTATCTCCACCAGACGAAGCCGCAGTGGATGTCAACCCAGCGCTCTCATTATAACATGCTCCGGCAGGCTTCTTCTTCCTACGGTGCGAGATGACTGTGGCTCACATTTTTCAGTCTACCCTGCCAACACTGTCAGGCTACCGTCTAGATCAGGGGTTCATTAACTAATAATAGTCTTCAATCAAGGCCTGGATAAGCAGAATCAGGTTGTGTTAGTGCTGGGCTACAACAAAAGCCTACACCCACGCTGGCCCTTTTTGGATATGATTGGACACCCCTGGTCTAGATTATGGCTGTCAAGCCCTGTTCCTGGAGACATACCGTCCTGTAGGCTTTCATTTCGACCCTAATTTTCACACACATGATTCTACTAATTAGCAGCTCAACGAGATCTCTAGCTGTTGAATGAGGTGTGCTTTGTTGGAGTGAAAACCTGCGGGACGGTAGATCTCCAGGAACAGGGTTTGGCAGTCCTGTCCTAGATGAGAGCTACTCAACTGTGGGTCCTGCGAGTCATAATGTCTGCAGGTATTTGCTTAAACCATTATCTACACCAGCTGATTTCACTAATTACTTTACCTCCTTGGTTCAGGAAGTAAGCTCATTAGTGAAATCATGGGGATCAGCAGATGTAGGTCCTGCCAAACTTGGTCCTGAGGACACATTGTATGTGCTGCTGGGTTGTGTTTCAATGAATCTCTTCATCATTAAGGTTGTTGAAAACAGATGCTTATGTTCCACTTCCTGAAACTGAATTTAACACATCGCAGGTTAGGCATGGTGTCATTTGCTTCGTCCTTAAAACTTTTCATTTCTGCAGCTGGTTTATTTTCCGTGATCAGCTGTACTCTCTTTTAGCAATTAGGACCGAACTGATTTCACCCACCCGTCCATACCTGAATCAATTAAAAGTTTAATCTCTTTATGCAGAGATCATTTTTCATATCACAAATTACAGAGAATGAATTTCTTAGTTGATCCAATGGTTGAATGTCCTGGGATGTGAATATCAAAGAGTTATTCTTCATCGTGTACAAAGCCATTTTCAGATAGATTATGGCCATAATTGACATTGTCTAATTAAGAGTCTAATTGCAGTTTACTACAATTCGGAGGTTGCAGTAATGGTTGGGATGGTGCCACCGTACACCATGAGTTCCCCAGGGGCTGAGTTTGGGAACCATAGCGGAAGATTGGGAGTGTACTCTACCTATTAAGGAGTCAAATAAGCACACTTTGAGGAGGGAGCACTTTGTCTTCTGTATCATCTTGTTCAGGCACCATAGATCTGTTCCATACTTGTCAGATCACACACCTGAACATCTCACGTTTTGTCTTTCTTTACACACTCTCTCTGTCTCATCCCTCTTTTTTAAAATTAGTGTTTTTTTTTTTTGCTCTTGATTCCCCGATTTGGAATCCCCAAAGGCAGTTGGGGACACGTCTCATTGCTAAAAATCGTACCCCATCAATCTGGAAGTAGCGCCCAGTCCAAAACGCATGGAGCCACCTGCTTCTTTTTCCACCCTGTAATCCACCACCTGAGCTGCTCAGCCACAGCACACCTGGCCCAGCTGCTGCAGCTACACTGCAGGTGTCCAGGGGAGTCTATACAGATGGGGGATCCTCACAGAAACGCAATACACTGCAATATATTAATGCCGTGGACTTCTATTGACAACACAACATTCCTACGTTAATTTAGTAGATGGTCCTATCCTGAGCAACATACAATGAAGGAGCACAGCATGCATCAATCAGAGGTATAAAACTAACTAGCACCAGACCAGCAAGTGAATGTAGAAGTGGCGGCAGTGTAGTATAGTGGGTAAGGAGTTGCTCTTGTAACCTAAAGGTTGCAGGTTCGATTCCCCATTAGGACACTGCCATTGTACCCTTTGAGAAAGGTACTTAACCTGCATTGCTTCAGTATATATATCCAGCAGTACAACTGGATGCGATGTAAATGCTATGTAAAAGTTGTAGTGTAGTCTGGATAAGTGCGTCTGCTAAATGCCTATAATGTAATGTAATGGAAGATAAATAAAGCAGTAAATATTTCTGCTCACCTATGGCCAAAATACTTGAGCAATATACCATGTTAACACAATAATAATACTCCATTCACTTGGTCCTTCCTAGCTGGAGTCTCAGACACACTCAGTCTCTCTTGTCTTGGTTTGAGTCTTCATTCAGACAAACTGCCGCTGTTCTTACTAAACGGCCTACTTAAGTAGCACTGCTGACGGCTAATTGAAGGATGCAGCTGTGAAGACGCTCCTCTGCTCAGCTTTTCAATCAGCTGATTACCAAACGCCACTGCGACAGAACCTAAAGTATCGCGGCCATGGGAACACAGCCAGCCAGTTCGCAAAACAGTAAAACCGAAACGGCGCTAATCGCATCCAAAACAAAGAATAACACAACTGCACAATAACAAAGTAACATAAATCATAACACAAATACTCATAATGTATTTTGAAAATTTAAAAAATGCTAATTACTTTAGCAAGGGTACTAAATCAACACTACACTGGCTACAAAGAATATTTACATTTAATACATTTAATATTATAATACTGTGTGTCAATTTGTACAAAATACATTTATATGTTGCAATATCTCAATCAGTGTGCAATCATTTTTCGGTCTGTCACGACCCAGGCCAACAGCCATGCCGAACGGAAGACGCACACCGACGCATTTAAAAAGCCAGCACAAATTTATTTTAAAATGACTGAAATTTACAAAAATGACAAAAGTTGGGTGTGAAAGTCAGTATCATCAGCAGTGCAGGTGCGTGGATGTGTGAACAGTATGATGAAGCAGTGTTGTATGGAATAAACTCCGAAAAGAATTGACAAAACTTTGGGGAAAGAGAGCTCTCCTCAAGCTGGAGACAGGCGCATCTTAACGTCTCTGGGAACACTGGGTAACGGGTGCTCCCAAAATTGCCAACGACCCTCTGCTCCGCCCATCGGTCAACCGTGAAGAAGCACGGGAACAGGCAGTGCTGGCTGACAGATCAGAGAGCCATCACAGGCTGTATATTGTGAAGTCTTCCAGCAGCTCAACAATGTATTTTATTTCACGATATTTTCAGTGTGTTTCGTTCCATCAGGCGAATCCCCGGTTCAGTAAAATCCTCTTTCCATGGATGATCCATGGTGCCATGACCCACAGCACATTAACCCTCCCTTATATTTACGAAATGAGTATTGTCCCTTATCAAACCTGCGTTTTGCAGTTGTTCCAATGACCATGATATGCACTTTTGTACGTCACTTTGGATAAAAGCGTCTGGTAAATAAATGTAATGTAATGTAATGTTATATAACTGACACCCAGTCTCTCGTAGCTCAAACGGCATCTCAGATCCTCCTCTCTGCCCTTAAAGTCTCCACTCTGCTGTACTGTCTCTACCCAGAATGCCCTGCCTTTATCCTCTCCTCTGTCCCCCTGCGTCACAGACGAGTCCATGCAGAAGTGCTTTGGGGAGGGGACGGGGACGGTGTACCAGGACGTCCTCTCCTGGCTGACGTCCCCCAACGCACAGCTGCAGCTGTCCGGGGCGCTGGCCATCGCCAACTTCGCGAGGAACGGTAAGCGCGACGATGCTTCCCGGAGTGGCGCGACGACGTTTCGGGGGGAACGCTGTGGGAACGCTGTGCGTGCGGGACGGCCCCCTCCCGAGCAGGCGGTGAGGCGCAGGTCCCCGGCACCGAGGCGGGGAAACGAGGGGGGGGGGGGGCGGACACTCGAACGGTGAGGACCAGCGAGGGGGAACCGCCACCGTCACTTTGACATGATCAGCAGTGCGCGTATTTGCAGGACAAGACCGAGCAGCACAGACACTGCTATGCAGCCGCAGAGCACACTGCTGGTTCACTGCGTCCCTACTGAGACTCCAGATCCATGCACTTTACTCTGTCTGCAGCCACAGCAATACTGTTTCACTGCATCCCTACTGAGTCTCCATATCCATGCACTTTACTCTGTCTGCAGCAGCAATACTGTTTCACTGCATGCCTACTGAGTCTCCAGATCCATGCACTTTACTCTGTCTGCAGCAGCAATACTGTTTCACTGCATGCCTACTGAGTCTCCAGATCCATGCACTTTACTCTGTCTGCAGCAGCAATACTGTTTCCCTGCATGCCTACTGAGTCTCCATACCCATGCACTTTACTCTGTCTGCAGCTCCAGAGCACATTGTACTGTTTCACTGCATGCCTGATGAGACAATAATCATACACTTTACGCCAAGCAGCTGGCCTCGCTAATTCCTCTGTGAAATCTCAGTAACAAAAGCTGTACTGCATGTCCTGAGCGATGCAAAATAAATCTCAGTTCCCACATCCGTAATTTAGTTTGTGCCGCTGTGATGCCCTCGAGTGATTTATCACACTTAATCTGTGAGCAGTTGTTCTGCATAAGGCTATTAAGTTCCGATATATTTTATTATTATTCAAATCTGTGATCACGAGGAAGGGGTTGCTGATGTGTCCCTGTTGTTTATGTATGCTAATGAAGTCATGTGACCACGTTTACCCGACAAATTTTTTAATGGCTGAGGTCACTGCTCATGGGTTAAGTTTAATAAATCATTGGGGATATTGCTAGTACACTACTTCTTTTTATGATTCAGGATATGTGCATTTGCTTCAATGTACAGACCACCCCCCCCAGAGCTTAATCCATAGCTGAGCCAAATGCCCAGCAACTGCCCCTGACTGCTCTTCTGTCCCCTGTGCCTCAGACAGTAACTGCCCCTGACTGCCCCCCTGCCTCCCTGACTCTCTGACAGCAACAGCCCCTGACTGCCCCCCTGCGTTCTCAGACAGTAACTGCCCCTGACTGCTCTTCTGTCCCCCTGTGCCTTCAGACAGTAACTGCCCCTGACTGCCCCCCTGACTCTCTGACAGCAACAGCCCCTGACTGCCCCCCTGCGTTCTCAGACAGTAACTGCCCCTGACTGCTCTTCTGTCCCCCTGTGCCTTCAGACAGTAACTGCCCCTGACTGCCCCTCTGACCGCCTGTGTTCTCTGACACTAACAGCCCCTGACTGCCCCCCTGCGTTCTCAGACAGTAACTGCCCCTGACTGCTCTTCTGTCCCCCTTTGCCTTCAGACAGTAATTGCCCCTGACTGCCCCCCTGCGCTCTCTGATATTAACTGCCCCTGACTACCCCTCTGATCCCCTGTGTTCTCTGACACTAACTGCCCCTGACTGCCCCTCTGACCGCCTGTGTTCTCTGACACTAACTGCCCCTCTGCCCCCCTGCGTTCTCAGACAGTAACTGCGTGAGGATGCTGGAGCTGGGCGTGGTCTCGCACATCCTGGACCTGCTGGAGCGTCACGTGATGATGGGGACGTGTCGGTCCAGCACGCCGGACTGAGCGCGCTCAGAAACCTCGCCATCCCAGGTACGAAGGGGGGGGGCGGGGTCAGACCACACAGCAGACCTCGCGGGAGCCAGTAGGGTTTGGGGTCAAATCCAAGAAAATGAACTGACATTAAAATACTCAAACTGCAAAAAGGCCATAATGTTGTGTGTGAGGATTTTTCGATTGGCAAATTGAACTTCGTTCATTTTCGGGACCGACTGAAATGGAATTGACGGTTGGCCCCGCCTCCTTTGTGAACGGCGATGCTGGCCCCGTTGAAATGTGAACAGGAGCCCATGGAATCCACGCTGGGAGAAAATGCAGATCTCTCTGGTGTACTGCAGTGAACAGTCACCATAGAGCTATCGTAGAGTGTAAGCTCTATGGTACTAAATCAGGTGTCTGTAGTCCTGGTCCAGGAGAGCCACAGGATTTTGCTGTTACTCCACTCCTAACCAGTTAGAGCAGCTGATTACTCCATTAGCTGACTTCACCTGGTTACGTTTGTCAGAATTAGGTACTGATTTTTTTTTTAGGTGAAAACAAAAACCGACCAAGCTCTCTCAGGGCCAGGGTTGCAGACCCCTGTGCTACAGATAGCTGGCTAGCTGTCCTGTATCCCTGCAGCACTGAAACCCAGACACCCCCCCCCCCCCCCCGCCCTTCCCCCCCTTCCCCCCCGTCCCTCCTCCACCCTCTCTCTCCTCCGTCTCCCTGCTTCACTCAGCTACGAACAAAGTGCGGATGCTGGAGGACGGGGTGGTGCGGAGGATCAGGAACCTCCTGCAGTCGGACATGCCCCCGTGCAGTTTAAGCTCCTGGGCACCCTGCGCATGATGGTGGACGGCCAGGGTAAGACGGGCATCAGTCACCAGCGCCTCCTTCACTGCCATTCAAACCACTCAAACGTTTGGCTGAAGCGTCCCGATGTCCCTGCGTCTTATGCAAACGCTTCCGGCTGAAAAAATGCGTCCTTTTATCCAAAGCGCTTTACAATGATCCCTGCGTCTTACGCAAAAGGACGACTTCCAGCATCAAACCTGAACATCAAATGAAGATTTTTACTGAACCCGACATAGACCTGATTGTATGATTATTTTCAGTGTATTCCATTCCATCAGATAAAATTTTATCCTAAATTTTGAATTCCTTATGCCATAATATAAAAATGTGTATACATAATACAAAATAATGCAAAAAAAAAATGCATTATGCCAATCAAGTAATATATGTATTCATGTGTGGCACATATTACACTGCTAAATATGACTAGCGTAAGATTGCAAATTACAGCAGGTTTCAGAAGAGAGGTGTCTTCCCTTGTCTTCCCGAGCAGAAAAGAATACTGAGCACGGAAAGATTCCGCAACTAAGCTTTCGTTTTTGCCGCGTGAGCGTCCTTAATTCCTCTCCTTCTGACATTTTAATTTCGAGTCGCGCCCCCAAAACATAGCATTGCGCTCGGCGGCAGGCAAAACTTGCCACCGTTGTGTCTCGAGCCCTTCGAGCACCAGACAATTATACAACGTCATA
>CM045900.1:6797500-6917500 GCA_025169545.1 Anguilla japonica
AGATTAGGGGATTGTGTTGGATTCATGTACGTGAAGGAACATTAATGGATATAAATGAACCGAAGGTCACTTTCTGAGACCAGCAAGCAGCGGTACCCAGCGGACAGGGAATTGTGGCATAGAAACCTGTCCCACAGTGCTCACCTTGCCCACTAGGTGGAGCCATACTCACTGGGGAGACAGACTGTTCTCCCAGATTCATGCATATTACTGACATCTCAGTGTAAGGTGATAAAAATAATGAACGTCATTGTAAACTCCTTCATTTCTTCCGAAGTTAATGGCAACCAAGAGCTTCCTCTTATTGCTCGCTACAGAATGTATCAACAGAGTCCTTTTGAAAAAATATTGTAGCACTCCAGTAAATTTAGGATAGTATAGAAAATTCATCAATTCATTTAATAACCTTTCAAGTACCATCTAGAAGAAGGCACATATTGAGTTATATTATTTAAAATTAATTTTGCCCAGTGAAAGAACAAGGAAAATAGCACCTCAGCCAACCAAATGGCTGACTGAGAATGGCATGATGTTTATTTGCTCTTTCCGACACCACTTGTCAGGAATTCAGTAGGCTCCGCCCTAAATGCAAACCACACCATCTACTTCCTGCTCATGCAGAAATTCACACGGTGACCTGATTAGCAGTCTGGTAAACATGTGTGTGGCTGTGACACTGACACTGCCTGCACACTCCGCTGATCAATTTGGCCTGAACAATTGCATTTACTGTGACTCCGAGAGTGAGAGATGAGAGAGAGAGAGAGAGAGAGAGGGAGAGAAAGAGAGAGAGAGAGAGAGAGAGAGAGAGAGAGAGAAGAGAGGGAGAGAGAGAGAGACAGACAGGGGGGGGTTGGGGGAAGAACTACAGATTATTATTTTACATTTTTAAGATCTTTTATTTAGAAAATTGGAATAGTGTACCGTTACCGTATCAAAATTGCAGAATCACTGACACACGCGGCAAACACTGATTGACCGCAAAGGGTTAAGCAGCCAGGCGGATTATTCGTTACGCAGAAACGCCGGGCACTCGGCGGGGTCGGGGTGGCGTTGGCATCCGGGGCGGACGGCACGCCGAGCGCCATACGGAGGAGAGAGCGCGGCGGCGGGGGAGGCGAGAAAAACGGGCTGCAAGCCCGGACGCGCGCGCAGCCGACGCCTCTCTCTCTCCCCCCCCCCGGACCGCGTGCCCACGCGAGGCCCCAGAGCCGAACCGCGATCGCACTTCTCCTCGCACCTCGCGCCTATTTCCTGCGCCTTCGTCAAAAAAAAAGTGTCGTTAGCGTTGAGCCCGTTAGCGTCGAGCCCGATAGCGCCGAGCCCGTTAGCGGCCGCCGCAGAGGCTGCCAAGGCCTCGGGCGTCCGCTACGCTTCTCGCGCTAAGTGTGCGCGAATGTGTTTATCAGCACTCTACCCGTTATTTGCAAACACTGAAGACTAATCATCAGGCCCCGTTGCTCCCAGCAGCACTGTTTTACATTATAAACATTTTTGATTGATTGCGCTTCTATTTCCGTCTTTCGGGCCGAAAAAAAGGTGCGCAGATTTCAGGAATTCAAACTCTCCACCATCTAGCCTTTGTGGATTTAAAGCCACCCGTGAACGCAGTCCAGGGGCAGATCGAGCCTCTGTGGGGGGGGGGGGGGGGGGGTAGATAGCAATTACAGAGCCCCCCCCCCCCCTCCCCCCTCCCCCACACAGATGACACCTCAAGCATCTGCCTGTATCGCCTACCCCTAGAACTGGCCTCGATACAGTCTTCCTCACCTCCCCCACTATAATAAACATCTTTCTGCCTGCTACAGCACTTAGACGCCCCGGTATGTATAATGCGTGTTACCACCTTCCTGATTAGCAGTGTGTTCTGTGCTCACAGACCTGCTACATCGTGACTGTAATAAATTAAGTTGTCAGAGACAAGGTTGGGTTCACGCTCACGGAAAAAAACACACACAATTCCACCCCATGTACACACATGCTGTACAAACAGAGACCCACACAACTCACACACACACACACACACACGCACATTCCTCATCCACCCACGACCGTGAGACATTCTGAAAGTGGCTTTGCAAGTTGCCCTCTGCCATCTGGTTGTGATGATGTAGTTTCGGGAACAACTGAGCCACGGTAGCCTCCTGAGAGAAGTTTATGTATTTACATTTTCTTTTTGCATAACACATTAGTGTCTTCGAAGGACAAAAGTATGTTGCAAAGAAAATATTTTCAAAAATAGTGTTTAATACATTTTTACTGAATGTCCCCTAGTGTAGTGTAGGTTTCAGCATGGTAGAATATGTGGTTCTTGAGAGGAGAGACCAGGGCTCACAAATACATTTGCAGGTTTTTGGAAGATATTGGATAAATTATGTTTAATCGAATCTCTGCTAAATGGATGAGTCTGATCGAGGTTCAGTTTTTGGGGGGTGGATCTGTCATTAGTCATTAATCGTACAACTGGCAGTTACCAGTCAATGAAAACAAAAAACTTGATAAAGAAATTTAAACATCATATTCAATCATATTCAATAAAATTCCGTAGTTATGTTTAATATGTATTTTGAATAGATTATTTTTTAAATTCTGCTTCACTGGCGGCAACGCGATTACCGGAAAAGGCCAAAGGGCCCCCTTTGAGTGGGGCTACCTGAGTGGGGCTACCTGAGTGGGACTACCTGAGTGGGACTACCTGAATGGGGCTACCTGAGTGGGGCTACCTGCGTGGGGCTACCTGAGTGGGACTACCTGAGTGGGACTACCTGAGTGGGGCTACCTGAGTGGGACTGCCTGAGTGGGGCTACCTGAATGGGGCTACCTGAGTGGGGCTACCTGCGTGGGGCTACCTGAGTGGGACTACCTGAGTGGGGCTACCTGAGTGGGACTACCTGAGTGGGACTGCCTGAGTGGGGCTACCTGAGTGGGACTACCTGAGTGGGGCTACCTGAGTGGGGCTACCTGAGTGGGACTACCTGAGTGGGGCTACCTGAGTGGGACTAGCTGAGTGGGGCTACCTGAGTGGGGCTACCTGAGTGGGACTACCTGAGTGGGGCTACCTGAGTGAGGCTACCTGAGTGGGACTACCTGAGTGGGACTACCTGAGTGGGGCTACCTGAGTGGGACTACCTGAGTGGGGCTACCTGAGTGGGGCTACCTGCTCAGCCTCTGCTGCGGTCTGGCTTACTAAACCAGCGGAAGACAGGCCGCTTCAGGAGCTGTGAGCTTTGATACAGGCTGCGGGATGGGCCTGCCATGAAATAATGCCTCTCGCCATTTTAGGCTTGAAAAAATGGCTGGATAAAAACCGTTAGTCACTGTGTCTTCACTGTTGTGGGGAGGAAGAATGACAGACAGACTGAGACTTAATGTATTTAAGAAAGCGTGTTGCCTCTAAACATGAGGGCAGGTGGACTGACACGGAATGTCGCTTCTCTGTGGAAGGATGCTCTCTTCAAGCTCGCGTCTGATTGGCAGAGCACTACACTGGCTTCTCTGTGGATGGATGCTCTCTTCAAGCTCGCGTCTGATTGGCAGTGTACTACATTGGCTTCTCTGTGAATGGATGCTCTCTTCAAGCGCGCGTCTGATTGGCAGAGCACTACACTGGCTTCTTTGTGGATGGATGCTCTCTTCAAGCTCACATCTGATTGGCAGAGTACTACACTGGCTTCTCTATGGATGGATGCTCTCTTCAAGCTCGCGTCTGATTGGCTGTGCACTAAACAGACACACTGCTGATTGTTTAAAATGTAAATGCCATGTTACTTTTTCAATAAACACAGTCGTAAAATGACCTCTTGCAACAGGCAGCATAACAGCTCGTTTTGATGATGAAAAAAATACCGAAAATAATGGAATAATAGGCTTGATTCTGAGAACATTTGTTTTCTTCAATAAACAAATACTCCAATATGACATTTAATTAAATGATATTTCGTGAAATTATTTAGATAGTACAGAGATTTTCAAATTGCCTGGATGACTGATGATTAAATGAGAGACAGAAAGAAAAAAGGAAGAAGGGCCCAAATTAATGTGCTGCTCTCTTGTAATCCGAAGTTTGGGCAGGAAGACGTGCATGCTGGGATAGGAGGTGTGGAGGCAAAAAGAACATCAGTACTGTCCCAGAACACACATCCCCCCCCCCCACCCCCCCCCCCTTCAGGGTGAGAAGCAGAAGTGGAACAGGGGTGCAATCGGTGCCAACGAGGATGACCACTGTAAGCGGACAGCACCGAACTGAGACCAGCACAATCGCTTAGTGGAAGCTTATCTGCAAATGCCTTCTTTCATACGGAAGTTTACCAACAGGGACTGGGCAATTTGAGATGCTTCTGTAAATAATAAGCTCAATAAATAACAAATGTTGATCCTACATCCTCCTGAGGCCAGGCATACAAAAAACATTTGAAGTATTTACTTTTTTTTTTTTTTTTTTTTACATAATTTGAGTTACATTACATTACAGGCATTTTAGCGGACGCTCTTATCCAGAGTGACTTATACGACTTTTACAAAGCGTTGTCATTGCATACGTTTATACAGCTGGATATATACCGAAGCAATGCAGGTTAAACACCTTGCTCAAGGGTACAGCAGCAGTGTCCTATCTGGGAATTAAACCTGCCACCTTTCAGTTACAAGACCAGTTCCTTACCTGCAAACATGTTGCAGTGAAAATATTACCAAACATATTATTTATTTATTTTTATTGGATGTCCCCCATAGTGTAGATTTCAGCATAGTAGAATATATGGTTCTTGAGACCGGAGACCACAGACTCATGTCCCCCTACACTGTCATAACAAAAGTTTCCAAAAGGCTCCTCTGTGTCTCTCTAATTCAAGGGTTTTCTGTCAGGAAAAATTTGTTCAATCTGGGAGCTTGCACAATTTTCTCACCTACCAGAGAGCGTTGCACGAAGAACTAAAAAGGATTCCCCAATGGAGAAAAAACCAAAAACCCCCCCTTTTTTTTTTTAGAGAGAGTGTACAGAGGCTATCTGGGTCTTAGGAGGAAATATCCCTTCCATTCTGAATAGCTGTAATTCTCCTGCAACTTCCCCTTTCCTGCGAACGATGAATATCAATGTACGGTAGTAACACAGATGCCTGCAGGGTAGGCTGGGGATAGACTGGGCTCTCGCCTGCCCGATTCACCTTGAGAATCTGGACAGGCCGGTTATACCTCTCTATTGTTCAGCCTCTCGAGTTCCTCTGAAATGGTGCAGAAAAGCCCGTCAGTACCCGCCCCCCCCCACATCAATTAGGCGCCGCTGCAGAGAGTTCCTTCCAGCACAGTGTCACCTGGGGCTTCTTCTCCTTCTTCATCTTCATCGGATCCGATTAAACGAGCTTCGGACGGGACCGCGGTTCTGCGGCGGGCTCTCGCTAGCGCCCCCCTGGACGAGGTTTAACGGAGCGAAGGGGAGATAAAGCTGGACCGCCAGAAAGGAATCCACAAAAAAGAGATTTCCCTTGTTCCACACGGCCCCGAGCCGCAGTCTCGCTGTCCCCTGGACTAATCCGTGACCTTAATCTCGCATTTGATTGGTGGGGTTGACCTCTGAACCTTGACCTTTCTAGGGAGCTCAAGTCATCGCTTAGCCTGCTGTTTCTAAAGTGAGGCCGTAATATATCCCCTGCTTTATTGATTGTTGTCAAATAAAAAAATCGTCTCTATAACATAATCCATATTAATCCCTGCAAAACCCAGCTGTGTTAGCAAGTGGATCCAATCTGGACCTGTGCAAACGTTCTGTGCTACACCTCAAAAACTTATGTGGAGAATCTCATGGAATCTGATTCTCTCTGAGGGACTGTAGGTGTGTGACTGTGGTTACGTAGGTGTGTCTGGAGTCCGTTCTGGTAGGTGCGCTAGAGCGGGGGGTGGGGGGGGGGGGGGCGGGGGCAGAGTTGTGTTTGGGGGGGGGGGGGTGGAGGAACGCCTCTGCGGGTCCCGTGACTGCTCACTTGGACAGAGAATATGTGCGAACAATAGGTGCACTTTGGAACGGCAGAGAGTCGGCAAACACGGGCCCACACCCTGCTGCAGACCCACAGGTGCGCCTGGGCCCCGCAGGGAGGACTGAGCCTTTCTGGACCGGAACCATCAGACACACACACGCCCGGGAGCGGACGCCCCCCCCGTCCCCCCCCTGTCCCCCCCCCACCTCCCACGTACGGCTGGGAGGAGACATGCTGACTGGAGCAGACCCCGAGCAGACCCTGAGAACCACCATGCCTCCACCCCTCCTCCATCCCTAGTGCCACAGGAAAAAAAAAAAAAGGTAACGTGCTTTTAGACAGAACAAGCTTTCCTTACAATGTCGAGATCTACTACCACTGTTGTTGAGCAAGGACGTATAATTTTAGCTCACAGGGGTGTTGCGTGGTTTGTTTCTATGCCTGTTTTTAAAAATATGCAGCTGACATTTTGCATGTTTGCTGAAATGTATAACGGTGTGTGAAATGAATGGCGGTTGTGCTGTTGCTTGGATGGCCGAGAGTGTACAAAACAGCTTCGCATTCCACTGTGCAAGGACACAGGTCTCATGTAGCACTGAGACTTCAGCCTTTGCCAAGATAAGAATTTGTTCTCGAACAAATGAAAACCCCCATTGGTATTTTAAAGACTTGCAAATACGTACCGATACCGTTCAGTTACAGGAGTGACTGCTCCGTTCCTTAAAAAAGGACTTTGTGAAGGTATTTGTGCACTTTGAAGACACCAGAACCATATTTACAATCAATGAATGCTGGACAGCTTCATTGAAATGTGTTTTTGCGCATTGAATTGGCTCGTCAGCAAAATGATGTGCTATATAAATATGAACATATTTAATGGCGTGCATATATTTATGGCTTTCTCAGCCATAATACATATGCTGATAAGGCATTATGAATAGCCCAAATAAATGTGTACATAACAGGGGGAAGTGAGTTTTTATAAGTACAAAACTCCCACAGTTATATCCAGAGATTCTTATGTTCCTCCAGAGCAGAGACAGAATATTTTTGTTTTATCATGGCTTACTTCCTTGTCTGGAATCTCCTCTAACTTCCTGTTTTTAGTTAAGCATATGAATAGTGTTTTTATGGTTAAACATATTAACAGCCTATCTGAACACTGATCTGAACGCTAAATGATTTAACTGTGTCGTACTGTTGAGGTTTCTGAAAGAACAATACCAGGAAGGTTGCTGAGTTACAGAGATGCACAGCCTTATTGGAATACAGTCAAAGGGATGTCTTCTAGAGAGAGAAACAGACAATTAGTTTACAGCGCCTCGCAATTGTCATTTAAAATGCACGTGTATCTGGAGCTAAAAATGAACTTGACTGAGAATGTCAATGAATATTTTAAAAGGCAAACTCACCGTACTCTTATTTAGCAGCCTCGCTAGGCCCAGTTTGCAAATGCCTACCATGGCCAAACAAATGCGTACCCTGAGTTTCACTTCACAGCAGATACCATGCAAGGCACCTGCACAGCTGCTTAGCAGCTACAGTAAAGCACTGTGTAGTGCACTCCGGGAACATACTATGTGCAGGAAATTACAAAAAAAAGAAATGTGGAATGAAACTGGGTGCTGATCCAACATAAAGTATAAAAAGTAACGATATCAAGCACTGCCCTACCATGGAAAAATGTTTTGTATTTAAAAAAGAATTTTTTTTGTTGCACGAACGTTTCTGGGCGAGATGCCCTTCCTAGGCGTGCCAAAAGTAAAGCTTGCGGGGGAAAAAAAAAAAAAAAAAAAAAAAATTTCCATGGATTTTTTTTTCCCCATGGTAATGCGGTCCCCTTGATCTCATTCATAAAATTCAAAAGCAGAGTGTGGCATGATGGCTTTGGAACACCGCCCAAGACGGAGGCTGCCATTGTACTCCTGAAGGGGGGGGGGGGGCACTTAACCCGAATGGCTTAAATAAATATCCACCTGTATAAACAGACTGTATGTAAATGGAGTGTGTGAGAAAGTACGCTGTGTCACTCCGAGTCATTCGTGCACGTAATGTCATTTCAGTTTATTGTGAACGCTTTTTTTTGCCGATGAAGTTTCGGGCGAAAATATGGAACTTTTGGCTTAGGGTTTGACCAGCGAGGTCTGAGTACCCGGAGGGACAAAAAAAAAAAAAAACACTGAGAGTACGTATAGCAAACTCTAAAACGATTGCAGTTTTCAGCCGATCATGCAATTCTGCGCATTCGCGGCCCCAACTTTAATCATTCCGAGTCCATCCCGATTGCACAAAGAGGGTTGCGTAACCGAAGGAGCGCACGGCGGCTTTCTGCGAAATTAACTCACGGCGAAACGCGCGTTCGAGGCTACGCTTACATCACGCCCGCGGGGCGGTTACGTAAACCGCGATTACAAAATCCCGCCGTGCCGCGTACCCTCGGTCCAGCGCGGACGCGCGCGTCCAGCAGAGCCACGCAGGCGAGCAGCGATCGGCTTCTCCGGAAAAAAATCCTGGCTCCGAGCGATTTGCGCCACGCCCCCGGGACGCGTGGGCACGCCGAAATGGGCGAGTCCCGGGCGAATTCAACATAAACGCCGCCGTGCCCCCCCCCTGACCCAGCCGCACACAAACAGCTGCAAGAATCCCGCTGCGAAGCGGAACCTGCCGTGTTTTTGCGGACGATGTTTGTGAGGGGCTTTTTTGTGTCGCCTGCTTGGCGACAGGGGGGCCCAGGCTGGCCTGCATGCTGCCTGGGGCTCTGTGCATCCTCTCAGCTCTCATAGGCTCACGGCTCACTGCGACTGGTGGGTAAGCCGCACGCATCTGGAGCGAGCAGCCAGAGCTCCCCGTCCAGATGTTCAGCCTTTTTCTTGATGAGTCTTCTGCTCTTAATACAGTCCTGTCCCCACTCCCCCCCCACCCCTGCACAGACACGCACACACACACATTCAAATATACATATGCGCACACACACACACACACATAAAAATAAGCACACGTGCGCGCACACACACACGCACACACACACACATAAAATTAAGCATACACACACGTACACACACACACACACACACACACACTCTATCCCGTTGCAGTTATCTTGACCCTCCTGCACTCAGAAAAAAATCACCTCCACCATCGAGTACGACCTCGGCTTTTCAGTGAGACGAGAACATCGGGCGCAGTGATGCCATTTGGGTTAAACAACGCCCCAAAAAAAGTTCTGGATCGGCCACAAATCAATAGTGTCAAGAAGGCCCTGTTGGAGGTATTCATAGCGCTCACAATCCAATGTCTGATTTATTTTGATCGCCGTTTGTCCCCGAGAACCTGGCCAACCCCGCACAGGTACAACTTTTTTTGGAGCCACCTTGTAAGAGATATTCCAGAACACCCAAATACACTGATGCCATCGCCGTCCTCCTCTCAGATTCCTTTTCAAGTCTGTGGCTGCTAAAAGTTCTCATCGATCCATTAGGACGTGTCCTCTGCTTGCCCCAGGGAGGGGCAACAAGGGCTCTTCTACGATAAAAAAAAAAAACCCCAAGGAGTGCCCATTGCGCATATACAGAGGTCTTATTAATGAGATAGCCACCAAGGGTCACTGTCCCACTGTGTGATTTGTGCTTCCTACCTCTGTATATTTTTAGGCTTCGCGTGCGATAATTCTGATTGATACATCACTCACACCGAAATTAATTAAATTCCGACCGGACCGCGGTGCGGGAAGTGTTGCCAATTTCTCAAGAGGACAGGCGAGAGTGCTTTCCCCCCCCCCCCCCCCATTTAACAATGAGCACATACCTCAGCTTGACCAGGCTACACGGTTCATTCCGGACCTCTCAAAACTCATCTGGCAACAGGAGGGCCGTGTGACAAAAAAATAGCACATATTTTACGTGAACTCCGATGAGATACGTACCTATTTTACCTATATATAATATAGATAATAAATAATATTTCATAGGTAATGAAATCCTCTCAGTTGAAATCAAGGGTAAGCAACCCCAGTCCAGAGCTCCAGAGAACTGGGCTTTGCTTTATCCAGCCAATGACATCATTTAACGGATTAATTATTAAGCTAAATGAACACGGTTGACCCCGTGGTGAAGGTTCTCAGAGCTTCAGCGTTCGGGCTCTGAATATTCAGTTTCGGGCTCGTAGTAATCCATTGAATTCTCGGATGGAACAAAAACCATAAACATCACTGGCACTCTAGGAGTTGCCTGCCACTGGCTCAAACAGTCTGGATACTGAGTTCATCCACACGACTGGTTGCTACTGCACGCAGTAAACAACACAGTGTGATCGTTAGGCTTCAAAAGGTCTCAACTGTCCTGGTCTCATCAGGAGAGCAGACAGCAAAGTCAGGATCTAGGGTTTGAGTTTTTGAACGCTAACTGGGAACTTAAGCACCGCTCCAAGAAACCTTGCCGAAAATGTCACGAATTCAGTGTTTATCTCCCTCCATGAACAGACATCGGACGTGCGCACACGTACACACACACACACACCCGAACACAAACACACACACACACAAATAAATGCCCACGCTGTAGTAAGTCAGACCGCCTGTCCTTGTCCCCGCACTCGCTGCTGGTGATAATTAGCCGAAACACACTTCGCACCCGAGTTCCTGTGCCACCCCCGCGTCTGGGCCCGTCTGGACCCATCGGGGACCTACGGTGCGGCCCCCGCCACGGCTGGCATTTCGGACGGACGCCCGTCAATTAATTAGGACCCCCATTAATCGCGCTCAATAAAGGCTTGCTTTTCGACCACCTCCGAATTTCTCGAGCGAAACCTTTCGAGCAGAAGGCCACGTCACACTGTGAAAATCGATTCCAGCAAATGCCTCGGTCAATCGGATTGGATTGCAGCGCTCCCAAAAAAAAAACCAACTTTGATGCGTTCTGGTCTCACAGGACACCAGTGTGGCAATCGCGCCTACGGATTTCCATAAGGCTACGCTGTCCACACACATCCTGCAGACAGACAGTAATCAAGCACTAATTAAAACAGGAAGACAAGGAGATAATTAGTCGGAAGAAGCCAAGGAGTGGCGAGTGTGATATTTCACCAGGGGACAGAGCGGGCGGGTGGAGGGAGGGCTCAGGCAGTGGGGGGGGGGGGGGGGGTGCGGAAAATGTCAGGTTATTTTAAAGAGCGCGGGGCGAGGAGTGAGGGCACATGGGAAGAGGTGCATGCTGGGACCCCTCTCCTTGCCTGTGCTAATTGAGGTCACCTGGGCAGGGCTGTGTTTGTGTCAGTCCAACCGTAAAGTGATTCTCCTGCAGTTCTACACATCAAGATATTTAGATATATATTTTTAGATACACTTTTTATTGAACCCCGTGGGGTAATTTGTCCTCTGCATTTTGACCCATCCTAGTTACTTAGGAGCAGTGGGCAGCCGCAGTGCAGCGCCCGGGGACCAGCTCCAGTTCTGAGGCCAGTCAAGGGCAACTGCAGGAGCGTATCTAACATAGCACCTAACATCAAGCAGCAAATAAAAAAATTTTTTTTGTTTCAAATGAAGGAATAGGAAACCTGACAACAGATCCCAGCACTTCAATGTAAACCATATACTTAACTGACAACGTGGCCAGGTTTAGTTCCCCTGAATTTAATATACCAAAAAAATAAAAAAATAAAAAAATAGGTCTTTGGAAAAATATATGAAGGCTTGAATGCTCTGCAATGATGTCATTTTTTTCTACGAACCTCTCAAAGAATTTTGTCTGGAGTCGAAGGGCAACTACACGGATTGAAATGGCTCATAAAGTAACTTCAGCTGCCACCAGTTTGGGCAATCCACTTTTGAGCACTGGCATCCCATTGGGACGAGCGAGGAAGCAGGCCCAGGAGCAGTGCCAGCTCTCACAGGGGGGTAAGCTGCAGTCACTGACACTATGTGCACGCGCCATCTGTGCCAAAAACTTCACAATAAACTGTTTTTTGGCTCCAAGCAACCCCTCGGTTTCTGAGCAGAGAAAACTGCAAAAATACAACTGCCAAAAATCAAAAAAGCAGTTTACTTTATGAAATGGATCAATCACATTTTTCACCTTCATCGCAATGTGAAAAAAAAACAGTATTTCCATTTTTTATCGCCAAAAAAAAAACAATTTCTTTGTTTTTTTTTTTTGTTTTTTTTGTAAGCAAATGAATGATTTACAGATCTGACACAATCGACCATGAGATGTAATTATGATCAGGTGTGCGGTGCTTGACTACAATCGAGCTGCGCTAGCTAGCGCTCAATATCAGCGTTTACTATTAATGATTGCATAATGCGAGCAAGGTGACAGAAGGTGAGGCACACAGGTCTGAACAGCGGAGAGTACAGACACAGTGGAGAGAGACAGAGCTCATCGGGACTGCGCGTGGTTAAGGTGGAGGAGCGTGGGGGTGACACGTGGGTATTTGATTTTTGGCTGAGGTCCCTCGTCTCCTCTCCAAGCCACCCCTCCACAGGGGGGAAAAATTGAGAGCCATACCCCAAACTCCCTCGCTGCTTTTGGGGGAAATGTTTCCAAGTCCCCTTCGTATATACAGGTGGACCATACTACCAAGGTAAATGTGTTTCCTTTTTGATAATGCGTAATATAGGTTCGTACACATGTACTGTGTGTACTATTGGCAGTGTGCACTGCAGTACTTGCGTGTTCACGTTATAACAGAGAAAATGTATTGAAACCAGCCCACGTGCTAAGCGCAGAGCCACAGCACGTGTGCAGCCATCCATATACACAGATAAGGGTCGAGTAAAAGAACGGGGAGGCTGTTAAAATTGGGCGTCTCCCTCCCTCTCTCTCTCAGGACGAGCGTCAGCGTCCACACAGAGGACATTACAGCGATGGCGGGCGAGTCAGCACTCTTCGGTTTTTACGCTATGAAGAAAAATAAATAAATAAAAAACCTCCGTAAATGACGACATCCTGAGAAATGCAATTCATTCCTGGCGGTGTCTGGCGGCCGCGCAGGTAGCCCCAACCCCCCCCCCCCCCGCCCCCCCCCCCCCCCCCGGAGCCGCTGAGCGTTTGCCGCCTCACGGCAGCGTGAAGACAAGAAAAAAAAAGAGAGAGAAAAATTAGCATTTATCGAATCCCATTGAGCATTGCTGTTTCCATAGCAACCGGGATAGAATGATGACGGCTAGTGGGAGGGCAAAGCAAGGAGAAGAGAAAGAGAAGGAGAGAAGGGGAGAGAGAGAGATAGAGAGATACTGTATAGAGAGAGAGAGAGGCTGTTTTGGACCACCTCTTTTTTTTTTTTCTCTGCGTCCATTCATGAATTCCCCCCCTCCCTCTTCTTCTTCTTCATTTTCTCTCCCTCTCTCTCAGGTGGATGGAGTAAGCATGACGGTGGCTGCCTGAGAGCTCGCATGCCTGGCTGTAATTATTTCCTCTCTCTCTCTCTCTCTCTCTCCCTCTCTTCACCCTATCCGGTGTTGCCTCCCCCCTTCACACACAGATACACACAGACCCCCCCCCCCACCCCACCCCACCCCACCCCGCTCCTCTCCACCTCTCCTCCTCTCCCTGCAACCTCTCCCTCCCTCCATCCCTCCCTATTCCCTCCCCCTTTTTTTTGCGAGAGACCGGGCCAGGGATTTGAAGATCGGGGAGAGAGAGAGAGAGAGAGAGAGAGAGAGAGAGAGAGAGAGAGAGAGAGAGAGAGAGAGCCTCTCATTTGTAAGCAGATGAAAGCGCTGATAATCCTGGGTCTGCCTCCATCTTGCTCACTGCTGGTGCAGAAGGAGGCGGAGGAGGGGCCAAGCCAGCGGGCGGGCGGGCGGGCGGGCGGGGCGGGGGTCACCTGTGGCGGCGAAGGAGGAGGAGCAGGAGGCAGCTTTCCTTCTTCCAAGGGCCCTGGACTGTCATGGGCGTGCGGAGGATGAGGGACCACTGACACTGAGAGGAAGGCAGAGAGAGAGAGAGAGGGAGAGAGAAAGAAGGATAGAGAGAGTGAGAAAGGGAGACATAGAGAGGGAGGGAAGAAAAGAGGAGAGCTCCAGGCCAGTCTCTGACTCACAACAAAGGTAAGCAAGACTGAGTGAGGCAGACATTCTGTCTTTTTTTTTTTTTTCTTTTTAAATAAATTATAATTTTCTGTCTGAGAGCACAGTTGCCTGTCTGTCATTGGCTCTTTACCCACAGGCAGGCGCAGGTGCAGGGCTGTTTGTGGGGTGGGGTGGGGTGGGGGGGGGGGGGTGAGGTATGGGAGAGGTGGGTGGAAGAGGAGGGGATAGGAGGGGAAGGGGGTAGGAGGCGGGCCAGGAACTAGAGACACAACACCTGCAGCACAAAGGTATTTTTAGCTTTCCGGGGGAAGAAACGGCAACGGAGGTATTTTTCGAGCCGCGCCGAGGTGCTGGTTTGGCCGATACGGGTTTGGCCCTCATCGCTGTCCTCTCACACCTGCTCTCTTGATCTTTACGTATCTCCAGTTCTGTGTGCAATTCGTGGTGAGAGAAATCTGCATTAACGCTGTCCTACCACCCTGTCAATCTTGCCAATATTCTTCACTTAACATGAAGGTGAAACTGTAGACCGAATCCAGCTGTCTGCGATTGTTGCCAGTTTATTTTTATTGTAATGTGTCTTTTTTTTTTTTTTTTTTTTAAGTGCGCTGCGCGAGAGATGAAATGTTCTCTGAGTTCACCTGCAAAAATTCCTCCGCAATAAAATTCGCGAGGAAACTTTATTCTTAGAGAGGGTGCTTGTGGGTTGAATGGATTCAATGACTCTTGCTTGAAAGAAAGAAAAAAAGAAAACAAAAGCCGGTATCTAATGATATGCTTTCGTGGGACCGTCTGTCTAACAATATTAAATGTCCATCATGAGTTTTCACATTTATGAAAATGAATATCGATTAGCATAATATTCAGGTCTGGGACTAGGAGTACTGCAGGCGTGGAAATAGACGTGTGGAAAACAGCATGTGCTCAGTTGCGGAGAACACAACAGAGACGCAAACAAAATAAAAACCACACAAACAAAGACAGTGCGCTCTTTGTCCGTGAGAATAATGCACCTGACTGACTGACTGAATACAGATGCTAAACAGCAATACCATTCCGTTCATGAACGTTCTTGCCAGCTAGGGGATCGTAATATTGCTCTGCCAGTACCCTCTTCTGACACAACAGTGGTGGCAGTTGTTGTTGTTGTGTTGTTGTTGTTGTTGCCGTGGGTGTGTTTGCTGTTATAACAGGGGTTGTTGTTGTGGTTGTGTTTGCCGTTACAACAGCAGTTGTTGTTGTTGTTGTTGTTGTCATTGTGGTTGTGATCAGGAGCCGTATGGTTGTGCATCTGCCGTAATCCGCCATGTCGCAGTTTTTGATTGTTTCCTCTGCGTGGTTTAACTGGGTTTAATCCCCTCTTAGCCCCTGAGGTTGAAGACGACACAGTCTTATGTGCCAGCACCTGCAAGTGACCCACTGTAACGCTAGCTTACACAGAGCCCTGTGTCGGAGTATAGACGGGCTCGTGTTTACGTTGATTCAAATGCAAATACTCGCTAATGTCACCGTGGTGATTTAGTGATGTGCGCGGTGAAATTGTTTCATTGTTTCTACCTGTGCACAAGCGCAGGTGTAATATTTTTAATTAAGAGCTTGATTGCATGTTTAATAGACTCTTGAGTGTACCTGGTGTTAATCTAGGGACTTGCCATTAATGGCTGGCCAATGTTCCTTCTGTGTGTGACACTTTGTTGAAAGTCTGCTCTGATTTCATAGAATAATGTTGTTTCAACTGTGATCATTTAATACTTTCAAACATAGCGTTCGTTCTCTCTCTCTCTCTCTCTCTCTCTTTCTCTCTCTCACTCCCTATTGTAACTCAGACATCGTATGCCTAGTTATGGATGAGATCTTCTTAATTGAAGCAATTCAAATCAAGCACAGAAGGAAATATACGCATCAAGATAATTTACGAAGGAGCACATCATCGGAAGAATTCACTCATTGAGTGGTTGAGAAGGGGCACCTGCACAGGGCTCGTTCCTACAGGAAGTGGCTGAGAGAGAGACTTAGAGGGGATCTTTGTCAGGGTTAGGACAGATCAGCTGCCTCATCTTCACGTCAGGGAACACTGTGTCCCCACTCCCGCACGTGCGTGCACGCACACACACACACACACACACTGACAGCTATCCAATGATGGTAAATTCACAGTGACCAGCATAGTCTCACTTCCACAGTGGTCACCCAAGTTGCACTGTGTTTCACTCTGTTACGCACACAGGTTCCACCTGCGTGGCCTAAATGCTCACTTAAACCGAGCCAACTCTCCCCCCTGTTTCTCCAATAATCTTGTGGATCAGCGCCGACTGATCCAAATCTCCTCTGATCTCCCTAATCTCCGGGCCGTGTGCGGGATACCTTGCTCATCTGCGCAGATCCCGTCCCGCAATTTAGCGTCCGTGTCGTTATTATTACGGCAAGGGCGTTTCGCAGTCTACGTCAGACTCTCAGCTTCGCCAGGGCGTTACGATTTTAGGACATTAGATTAAGGCTTTTTTTTCCCCCACCTGACTTAACACACGGGTGGGCTTTGTGTGAGGGATCTTGGAGTAAGTCTGCGAAGGTACTGAACATAGATATATAAACACACTAATCCTGCATCTTGGAATTGATTCATTAGAACTATTCAGCAAAGATTTGGGAGAGTAGTTTTCAGATAACCCCTGGCGCAGTTAACTCAGTCTACTGTACCGAGTACCCCTACGGATATAAATAACTCCTGACTTCCTCTCCTGCACATCAGCTGTTTCCTGCGAGCCCTCCCCCTTCCCATCTCGGCCTTTATTCTCTTTATCATATCCGCGTTTTAGAAAAGAAAATGAAATTCACCCCCCGCTATTCGCAGCACGTCTCAATAATGAAACACCTGTCGCGTTTTTGTAGTTGTTCCGATGACCTTTGGTACGCACTGTCGTACGTCGCTTCGGATAAAAACGTCTGCCAAATAAATGTACTGTAATGTAACGCGCAAAGCTGTACTTCTTTGGAAAATTTGAATGGCGAGGGAACTGAATACTGTGGTAGCCTTCTAAATGAGAACCGGACACTTCTGCTGTCATGATTATCCAGGTGTTGAGTGAACGTGAATAGAGGAAATGACAGCTGAGCGTTTTTCTCTCTTTTTGACCGTTTCCTGTCGGTTTCTCCCAGCAGGCCTTGCCCATGGCGGAAAACGGGCGCCCTGTGGCCGAGAGCGCGTCGGAACCCTCCCCCCTGGGCGGCGTCGGCGCCGGCGCCGTCATCTCGGAGTGCCCTGCGGAGGGCGCCATCTTCCCGCTGTCGAAGAGCTCGGTGGACGTGGCCGCCAACCCCCTGCCCCAGGACGAGCTGCGGAAGAGCTGCAGCAGCCCCACCTGCTCCCGGACGGGGGGCCACGAAACCGCCGCTACGCCGGTAACCGACGACTACCGGGGCGGGGGGCGCGGCGAGTCCGGCCCCCCGGGCACAGCTGCATGCCAGCGCAGCCCCCACGATGGACCCAAAATGCGGCGACGATGAAAGACCGTCGGGGCGAGTGTACGACGGGCGAACCGGACGAGCCCCAGACCCAGCGGAACCAGGGCGGGACGTCCCACCGCGGCAGCCCCAGCATGCCAGAGACCCTGCCCCCCCGCCACAGAGTGGAGCGTCCTCGCAGCGTCGCCGAAATGGCCCCCTCCCACCGGACGGGCGCGCCGTCCCCGGCCGAGGCAGAGGCGCACAGCCGGGTCCGCGCGGGCGAGGGGGGGGCGGCGGCGGGCTCCAGGGGGGCCTCCTCGTCCCACACGGACCTGCGTGAGGAGCGGCCGGAGCCCGTCCCGCCATGGCCCAGAGGAGCCTGTCGGCCAGCCTCCGGGCCCCCGGCGAGGCCCCGGGCCCCCGGCGGAGCGAGACCAGCGCCCCCTGCCCCGGGGCCGGGTACTGCGGGCGGGACGCCGCGTGCTGCCCCACGCTGGTGTGCAAGCAGCCCATGCAGCTGCTGCAGAGCAACACCATGACCACCTGCCGCAGCAGCGGCGGCAGCAGCAGCCCCACCCAGCAGCTGGGGGGCGGGGTGCGGATCTGCCTGCCCAGCCCCCCCCACAGCGAGGGGGGCGGCGGCGGCGGCGACGAGCCCTGCTTCCTGGGCCACGGCGGGCCGGAGGACACCTTCGCCGCCTACTGCCACCCCCTGCCCATCCCCACGCCCGCCCAGCTGCTGCCCCGCCCGTCCGGGCCCGAGGGCGAGAGGCCGCTGCCCCGCCGCCCCCCCCCCGCCCTGCTGGCCTTCCCCCGCCTCATCTCCTCCGTCAGCGAGACGGGTCTGGACGCCAAGCGCATGCTGGGCTGCTGCGGGCCGGACTGCCGGGAGGGGGGCGGGGCCTACCCCGTCCCGCCCCGGCTCGGGGGCGGGGCCCGGCCGGGGGAAGCCAGGGTCGCCGCGGTCACCAGGGAGACGGGGACCATGACGTCCCGCGGGGAGCTGAGGGACGTGGGGGTGCAGACGGGGGGCCCCGAACCTCGTCCGCCGCCGCCGCCCCACGTCTTCCCCGAGGTGAGCCTGGCGGCGGACGAGGCGGACGAGGCGCACGGGGGCGGGGGCGGGGGCGGGGGGGAGGGCCCCAACGGGGCGGTGGGCGGCGGCGGCCAGAAGTCCCCCATAAAGGAGGTGCTGTGGGACGCGGAGGGGATGACCTGGGAGGTGTACGGGGCGGCGGTGGACCCCGAGGAGCTGGGCCTGGCCATCCAGAAGCACCTGGAGCTGCAGATCAAGGAGAAGGCCGGCCGCGTGGCCAAGCTGACCCGCCAGGACACGGCCAGCTCGCAGCAGAGCCGCCGCCCCCGGAAGAGGGGGTTCACCATGGGCGCCCTGAGGAACCCCGCCTGCTGCGCCCGCTCCAGCGCCGTGCTGGACTGAGCGGGACAGCCACGAAAAGACCGCCCCCCCCCCAAAACCGTGCCCAGCCAAACGGTACCTTCATCGTATGCAGTAAACCGTAAAAGACATGCTGGATGCTGCTTGGCAGAATTAGCATGTTCGACACGCATTAAAACCATCATATATATATATATATATGATGTCAGAGCACCACCGACACTATTGGCCGAAAGTACAGGTCTTGTTTCCTGCCTTTCTCTGCACAAAGGGGCCGTGTGTGTATATTTGGCATGTGGGTCTCTTTCAGAAGGCAGGAAGCAGAAATAAAGCAAAATTTATTTAAGAGTTAATGTCCGTTTCAAAATACTGGTAATAGCCAAGTGTTAAATGGGGTGTCAGCAAATGTAACAAACTGTGTTCTTGCTGTTGGATATTATAGCTAGAATGTATACAGCTTCGAAGAACAAATAAGTTAATCGTTTAAGGAATACTTGTAGAGCACATGGAGACACATAATTACATTAATACTGAATGCCAAAAGTACCCATTGATTAAGAGCCTTTGTGAGCTATACTGTGCATTTTATGACATTACATCACAGTAAGTACAGCTTATAAATATAGTATTCATATATTTAGTTCCAGGTTCCCTCCTGTCTGAAGTCAGTGACGACATGGGAACATAATTATGAACCCTATGTATAGCAATATTCAGTCTTTTCATTAACAATGACAAGCCCTATTGTCAATTTATTTTTAAGCTTTTTCTCCTGTCCACAAATCCCAACTGAGAATCGACAATCAATCGTATTTCACAAACTACAAGCAGCTTCAAAATTATTCTTTAGCGACCACTAACCATGAATTAAAGAATGCGTTTTAAGCAAGTGGTTTCAGTCGAAGGAGCACGTCTGCATGTTCAGTCAGGGAAAGACCCAGCTGTGAAAGGTACTGCTCTTAGTACTGCTGAAAATAAAAAAAGTCAGATTTTATTTAAGTATGAAGTTATGGATTTACTTGTAAGAGCAGCTTTGTAAACGTGTGTAGTAAAAGGAAACTCAATACAGGCCTTCGTGTCTGAAATAGACATCTCCCCATTTCAGATATACCTTACTGTACAAGTTGTTTCTTCATGCAGAAACACCTGTCTGTTTCTGTGTCTCTACACTATATGAATTAGGGAAAGACGTGATTGATACAAGCTCACACAGTTCAAAGCTGGCGAAAATACCCAGAATTCAGCTCTAGCCAAACTGCCAAGGACAGCAGACAACTAGACCCTACATAAAACATTCTGAAGGACGTTTGTTCCAAGACGTCCAACTTCGCTCATGTTGGCCAAGGGCCCTGAATTTCACTGTTTGCTACTGGAAGCACAAATTTCAGCACTGTATCTTGATTTTTAGCATTATTCTCCATATAGGAGTACATTTGTCATCTACTACATTTTAAAATGCATAATCTCTTCCATTAGTAAGGATTTCAGCATCAGGATAACATATAAAACTGTTTATTTAAATATCACAACAGCAGTCAATGGATCCAGTCCTTTATTTTACAGTTTGTTTTTTTTCACTCAAGCTTAAAGTAGGCACAGGCTATAGGTAATGTGGGATATTTGAGTAGATGGGATATTGGCGTGATGCCTCATATGTCAAAGATCTGGTTCATGGACAGTAGGAACTCTGGAACAGAGCCTATGTAGCCTATGCTCACCTAACTGAACACAGGCTACATAGACCTTCAAGGAAGTTATTTGATCGAAACATAATACAAACTCAATTTCCCTTTTGGCCTTCACATGGTAGTATTATACTTCAATGTATTTTTGCGTGCCAACGATGCATAACATTTCTTAAACGCTCAACAAAGTTTCAAATATGAACAAAATGCAACTGCAGTCACTTAAAGATTGCAGATTTTCTCTCTGGTAGTTTAACATACGGGGAGGATGTGAATGTTAGACTTTGTGGAGAAGTGTCAAATTACAGTAAGTGCGTATTTCAGTAGGGATGTTTTTTCTCGTGTGTGAATAAGTGACAGGCAATATACCCTGTACTGTGTGGTATAACGTACTACAACTCAACAGACACGTTTCTTACAGTCCGTTAAGCAAACAGTTATGCCATAAGGCCCTCTCTCAGAAAACTGCTTTTCCACGCAAACTTTGTTTTTTTCTTTGTGATACAATCCCACAAATTAAGTTTTTATAGAGCAATGTTAGTTCGAATATTGTGTTTAATGGGATAAAACCCCTTTAAATCTTACATTACACAGGTGTAAACTTGCAACCATACATGGGATGGAAAAAAAGATGTGGTACACCTAATACCAACAGTTAATAACTTTAATAAGAAAAGTATTCTTTCATGTAGGGCTCTGACTGACTGACAAATTAAGGTCCACTGGTGGATTTTCTTTCACATGAAATGGCAAACGGCATAACGTTGATCGATCATTTCATTTATGAATGAACAAAACAAAAGATGTGTCAGATCAGCACATTAACTAATTTAATCTGGTCTTTCTTCTAATTAAACTGGTGTAGCATGTGGAATATCCCTCTATGACCATTCAGCTGTGATATAGCCCTTATTGTTTTTTCCCCTCTCTAGAACGCTCACTCTCCCCTAGATTCAGTCAGACTTCGCAAATCATTTAAGGGAAAGTGCAATTCAACTAAGAACAGCAAAAATACTACACGATACAATATACTGTAATATAATACAATGCTACTATTCTATATTTTAGATGCACTATAGTACGTTTCCTCCTGGATTCAAACAATGAACAATGCTGCCTAGGAAGGCAAAAGTCACTTTGGTCCAGAATTAATCCAGGGAGGTTTGTTATTTTTGGCTGAGTTGCAGATTTTTAGTGGATCGGGCAGTAAATTATTTGAGGCCTTTTGTGAAGACCGTTCACAGTTCAGTGCGTCAGTCTCTGCCACTCCCCATCACGCGAAAGAGAAGCAATAATGGATGCCCCGAAACTTCCTAACAACAGATCCCACTTTTAATGTTAAACTTTCAAACACTGTATTTGTTGTGTGTGACATTCATTGGGGCTTGTAATAGCATACTGAGGGTGGCATGTTTATTCTGTTATGATCAATAACTGAATGTCCAGCTGTGAGATTAGAAGGGATTAAGGTCTCTTTGCTGGGTCTTTGCCAAATCAAAATCCAGCCCGTGGCAAGATTTGAGTCATGTATGTTGTCACAGGTTATGTCACTGTTGATGAACAAGGGTTTTCCCCCCCCCCATTCTGAATGGTAACTGGTGTTGATGTTTTTAGTGACATCAGCACAGTATTTTGGTGGGTAAACTGCTACCTAGTGGCAGAAGGAAGAGTGGCATTGACTCATTTTCAACCAATCAGTGGTTTGCTGTGGAGAACCATGTCTTCTGATTGGTTCAGGCGAGCTGGTGAGAGACAGCACACGGTAGCCCCACCCCTTAAGAGATTCAGGAAGTTGACGCTCTCCTGTTGCCACTGTTATCTGCACAAAGATGACCCCCATCTTCTGCTATCAGCACAAAGATGTCTCCTCTACCCCAATCTTGCTTTTCCGGCTTTGTCGGATAGCTCGAATGCACTCGACAGCGGCGGCGAACAGCTCGGTCAGCTGTTTGGATGAGCAGGCACATTCCTTGGTGTTCACAGTAAAAGGGCTCTTTTTTTTTGGAGTGGTGCTTTAACGAGCGCAGTGTGGAAATAAGCATTTAAAAAGTGCTGGTTCAGTGTGTGACGAGTGGGGCCTGCTGAGGCCACGGCTTGGGAAGCTGGCCAATGAAAGTAGGCGTGCCTGCTGCGCGCAGGGAATATTTCTTTGGTAACGCCAGCAATAAACCTCTCCCAATTGTAACCCCGTATGACTGTGATAGTCTCCGAAACACTGTCTTTATTTCCCCTTCTGTGCGGCTGACATTGGAGAACCGCGATGACCCCCCCCCCCCCCCCCCAACGCTGCCCGACAGCCGATTGGCTCTCGCTCCCGCCCGTCACGTAGCGCACGCGCGTCTTAGCCTCCGTCGGTTGCAAACCTAGGCCTCGTTAAAGTTTGGCTTTTTTAAAAGTTTTCTTTAGCCACACTATATTATGGCCTCGCTTCTTCGGAATCAGCACTTAGAACGATCGCTGCTTAGAGTCTAGCCCGTCGCCTCATTTTGGACATAACGTAAACCACGGGGACAAAGGCGAACAATCTTGATTTTTTTTTTGTCCTAGCGTTTTAGCCCGTGCGCAGGTAGACAACGGCGCCGCCATTTTGATACAGGGAGACCAGCCCTACAAGCGTTCTGAGGTCTGTTAAAGCAGGGAGAATCGAAAAAATCCACCCCCCCAGGGAGAGGGCTAATGTCATCTGTCTTTTATAGCACATAATATCACATAGGAAATTTTGTTACTTTTTGTAAAAAAGGAAGAAAAAAAAGAAAAAAGAAAATAGGTTTATCTATACTTTCTATTTTATTTTTAAAAAACGTTAAATGAAAACAGCCAATAGTATTCTCAGGGGACTCAGTCTCCTGTCTCTTCATCTGTGTTTGTGTCTGTGACAGAGGATGCCCTTAACTAGCTGACAACTCAAAGATCTGTCTCTGCCATCCGTATTCTTGTATTGTAGATGCAATCGGCAACTGTGGCAATGTATTTTGGAACTGTTTTATTTGATTGCTTATTTTCAGCAACAAGAAAAAAAAAATCAATGAATAAAAATGATTAATAACAGTAAAAAATGTGTCAAACAGTTTCTGTTCATCATTGTTTACCTGTAAAATATGGACTTTGCATTACCAATAATAGTTTAAATGAAAATGTTTTTTAAATGTAATTATGCGCGTTGTTATTCAGTTTTTGCACGATTCTGATAATCAAACCACCATTCAGATTATCTATCCACAATCTATCCAACAGTGCCCAAATAAGACCAAATTGCTGTATTTAATTAGTTCCCTGCGATGATTCAGCACTGTCATCCATGAAAGGATTTCAGTTTATAACTTCCGTGAGGTCGTGTTTATCGCCACCTAGCAGTGGAAGGAGGTAGGGCATGAGACGAACCAAAGCCGGTTCCGTTAAGCAGTGTATGGAGTCCTTGTTTCCTACGACCCATCAATACGCTCCACCAGACACCCTACGGAAATGAGTACCTATAGAGGAAAATCGCCCGTGAGCTCCGTGAACGGTCATGGACTGTGAGGCGGCCATATTTGTAGGGGGATTCCGCAGGTTGACCTCGCCGCCCTCGCATCAGAAGTCTGGAGAGGTGAATCTTCCCGCCAGCTACGATGTCATCAGTACATCGTCTCCACTTGCTGCAGTAGCAGGAGAGCGGCACAGAGCTAACAGGGTCAGTTCCAGTTCAGTTCAGCCAATGCGGGAAAGGAAGCAAAAATTCAGTTAATGAACTGGAAAAGCCTTATCGTCCATTATCGACATTTTCAGTTGATGAACTGAATTTGTCTCGGCCCCGCACAGCGACTTGCTGGAGAGCAGCAGGCGGCGTGACCGGTGAAGGAGGGAGGTGGCGTTTGCTGTGAATGTGCTGATTGGGCCCACAGGTGCTGCAGAGCCGTTTAATGCAGAAGGTCCTGGTTTCCCCAGCGGAACAATCCAGCCCCCAGCCAGCTTTGTCTGGCCCTCTTTGTGTCCCCGGGGGTTGGGGGGTGGGGGGTTGGGGGGGGGGGGGACACATTGTGAAAACAATGAGTGGGACCTGCCCTAGCACTGTCCCCACTCCTAACGCCACCGTGCCCCCGCCCCTCCCCCAGGTCCTACTGCCCCTGCCGGCGGGGATAAATACGGGCGGTGCGCGGCTCAGAGCCGTCACTCTGGAAAATGAGCATCAGGAGCCCGCCCCTCTTGTGCCTCACGCTGGTGCTCGCCGTCACCCAGGCCGTCTCCCCCGGCCGCCACCTGCAGCCCAAAGCCCTTCACCTCGGTAAGTCCCGGAAGACCCCCCCCCCCCCCCCCCCCCTCTCTTTCTCTCTCTCTCACTGTCTGTCTCTCTCTATGAGACTCTGTCTGTCTGTCTGGCTGTCTCTCTCTCCTGCCCTATCCTGAACCAGGAATCTTCTCTCAACACCTCTCAACACACACCCAGTCTCCACTGCATTTAGAGCCTGCACCCTGAGCTGTGTTCAGAGCCTACTGTGTTCAGAGACTACACACTGAGCTGTGTTCAGAACCTACTGTGTTCAGAGCCTACACTCTGAGCTGTGTTCAGAGCCTACACTCTGAGCTGTGTTCAGAGACTACATGCTGAACTGTGCTCAGAGAGAGTGAGATAATGAAAGAATGAATTCTTACTACTGGGGAGCCCACTAGTATCATCCCTTAGAATGTGTCTTATTTATCCACTGACAGAAATCAAGGCAGCCTTGGCCTAGGAGTTACAAGACAGCTAAAATGCAACACATCACAGTACAATTCAGAAACAACAACCATGAAACAATAAGAACCTCAATGAGCTGACAGGTCAACAGCTCCTTATCAGTCAGGGAAAAACATAGCTCAGCTTTATGGTTTGTTGCAAACTCTTACAGTCGAGCAAAGGGATGAGGAACTGAAGATCAGCACATTTGCTCATTTGTTATGTAGATGATTAATTGACAATTGATCAGCCAATAGAAATGCTAGCATAATGACATGCATGTATGTTTCTATCTACCCATCTATTAGTATCTCCACTCTCTTTCACCCCCCCCCCCCCCCCCCCCCACCCCACCCCCCCCCACCACCACCACCAGTGAGAGAGAGAGAGAGAGACATCCATATTAATGTTCAACCTCAATTATCCAAAGCACTACCAAGAGACATCTTAATATCCAAAACGGATACAGGCAGAATTCCAATGTTGAAGGCCTGATCTGAGCTGCAAATGAAAGAATGTGCTCTAGGGCATCGATATCACTAATGCATTTAATGTTGTCATACAGTAATGGAGATACATTATATGTCTGGCAGTAGGCAAGCTAATTCTGTTAAGCTGGCCTGAAGACATCGCTAGTAATCATAACAACAAATTTCTGTTTAACAATTGTTGTCTAAAAGGCCCCTTGCTTGGAAATTTATTTTAAGAGCCTTGCAAATTAAATGAGGATAAACTACAGCCCACACATTTCGGTCCAAGTAAAACAACTGGAAATCCTAGGTCCTAAAATTTTAACAGACACAAATTAGACCTGCAACAGCCACAAAGGCAGTCAGATCTCATTCTTTGGTTGTATAACTGTGTGTGTATTAAATATCCGTACATAGTAATGCTCTGATGGTAACCCTGTCTAATGGCTACACTCGTGAAACTTACCAAGGCGTTTATTTTAAGACTTAGGGTACCACTTAATTTTAGGGTTTGATGTGCCCAATGTATGGTCTGACCACTGACACTGAAGAACAGTAAATGGTAAATGGACTGCATTTATATAGCGCTTTTATCCAAAGCGCTTTACAATGATGCCTCTCATTCACCCATTCACACACACACTGACACACCAACGGTGAAAGGCTGCCATGCAAGGTACCAATCAGCTCGTTGGAGCAATTAGGGGTTAGGTGTCTTGCTCAGGGACACTTCGACACTCCCAGGGCGGGCGGGGGATCAAACCGACAGCCCTCCGACTGCCAGACAACCGCTCTTACCTCCTGAGCTATGTCGTCGCCCCCCTATGATAGAGCAATTTTATCTTCCCTCTTTCAGACTGGCCCAAGGACTGCGGGCTCGCGCACTTCAAGCCCAACATGGCGGAGCGCATAGTGTCCGGCAACGAAGCCCGGCCTCACTCCTGGCCGTGGCAGGTCTCTCTGCAGGTAACGAACCTCGCGGTCAAATCGGTGCTGCCGCCGCCTCCCGGAAAAAACACGGTTTCCTGTCCTGGCTTTTAGACTGCAGTAAGGCCCTATCCCAGCACTTACTAAGTGAAGGGTCAGAGAATTAAAAGACAGGTACACAGGGGTGCAGATGGCGGGGGGGGGGGTTAATGTATCCAGATTCATAGGGACCCCTATCCGTCCCCCCGGATCGGGGTAGTTGTATAAGCTTAAAAGCTGAGACCTTTCTTTTGCTCACAGTTTGGTCCCCCCCCCACTTCAAAAATCTCTCCTGCGCCCCTGCAGGTACATATAGCTATGAACTGTTCGTATTTTTTGTCATCCTATGCTTTACTCACCATTAAAATGAGTTATGTTACAGGATCAAATTTCCTGTCACACATGAATAGAAATATAATATGCACCCAAAAATGTAAAATAAGGTTTTGCAATTAGATTAGCCTATTGTTATTGTTATTATTATTATTTATTGTTATTATTATTATTATTAGTTGTTGTTCTTGTAATTAAGTGTCACCAAATTAAGTCAGGAAGTCAGGAAAACTGTGTATTTCTTAATGCAAACGAATTGCGCGTGCTATATAATCGTCTGGTTTGACATTCACACCTGCATGGTACAAGTTGAAAACCTTGACAGGGCATTAACGGAAAGCACGTCACCATAGTAACAGTATTCCGGCCCTCCGTCAGGTTCGTCCCCGGGGAAGTAAACACTACATCCACGTGTGCGGCGGAACTCTGATCCACAAGAACTGGGTGCTCACCGCGGCACACTGCTTTCAGAAGTAAGTCTTACCTGCTAATACGTTACTCAGCTAGTAGGCTGTAACTGCCTAATTACCACACCTGGCTAAGATAATTAGATGAAATGACGTTAAAGCATTTCAAGTATTTGACCCTTGACTTTGATAATTAGCCTAGGCTACATACTTAATTTAATGCAGCACTTATGAGTACAGTTCTATACAATTTCGCATCCGGACCAAAATTATACACAATACTTTCATGTATATGCTACTTAAGCATGAAAGTAAACGTTATGGAATTGACATAATGTACCATACATATTACAACCTGTAATTACAATAAATTATGATTTTTTAAATGCAGTATTTAGGCTACTGTTCAACATGGGGTACTTACCTGGCGCACGCACGTTGCAGGTATGGGCGTCACAGAGTGAAACTCCAGAGTAACAATTGGCCATTCCAATTTGGGATCAAAAACAAAAAGAGCAATCACTGGTTTTTTAATGTAGAAAAATAAAGATGTTGTTGATGTAGTACGGTGCTTTCTGGCTACAGAGGGAAGGCAGAGGATGCCGGGAGCTGGCGAATCGTCCTGGGGAAGCACCAGCTGAAGCGCTCGGAGACGGCCGAGCGCATTTTCCCCGTCCGGCGCATCTACCGCCACGAGAGGTTCCGTTACCCCGCACACAGCGAGCTGGACTACGACATCGCCCTGGTCAAGGCCGCCACCGACATAATACCCAGCAACTTCATCCGCTATGCCTGCCTGCCGCGCAGACAGACCGCCCTCAAACCGGGACACTACTGCTGGGTGACAGGCTGGGGGGACACGCGGGGTAAGCGCTAGAACCTACCGGGGAACGGAAAATATAACAAATAAATAGCAGCGTAATATTTGACAGTAACGTAAAGTGGATAATTTGTTATCCAGAGAGGGTCAGTGTGGCTACACACACCTGATTCTACTAATCAAGGTGCTTAGCAAAGACTTTAGTGGTTGATTAGTAGAATCAGGTGTGTGTACCCACACTGGCCCTTTCTGGATGAGCCTGGGGACCCCTGCTCTATAACACGGAAAGCACCTAATTAAGAAAAAATTTACAGCTTTTAAAAACAGCAGTTAAATTCGGGGATTGCAGTTGAGGCTGGAATGAAAACCAGCATACACAGTGGTCCCCCATGACCGAGTTTGAGAACCACCGCACTGGGGGAGGCAATTATCGAACTGATGTCCTCCTGGATTCAGCCAACATTTGTGGCTAACTTTGACTTACAAATAAAAAAACAAGCGTTGCTCCACAAGGACAATTTGGCCAAACTGTGTCCGGTAAAGAAAATGACAAACAACTGCGTTTTATTTGTGCGCCAAAGTAAAGGGCAAATGTCGGCTAAAACCGGGCCATTGTGACGTTGAGCTCGCGCTCTGACACAATCGGTGATACACAAACTCTGCCCTCTCAAAATAGAAACGCGCTACAGCTGCGTCAACTCCAGTCATGCGAGGGAGAGATGATGGAGATAGATGGAGAGCAGAGAGACAAACAATGAACGCATGATTTGGCGAGAGAGGGATATATAACAGATATGTAACTGTGGGTTAGGTATATAATAATTTAAGTTATTCCATTCATCAGAGAACTTTGAACAATGTTAAGCTTGCTTTATGAATGTGCATGAGGAGTTTGTACTAGATACTCAAATTAGTTGTGACAATCCCAAAGAAAAAGGGACAGCATTTATATTGCTCATTTCACTGTCACAGAGTGCTTTACAGTGAAGAAGAGGAACACACCTTCACCATTATACAATGTGCAGAACTCACCTGGGTGATGTATGGCAACCAATATGTCGCCAATATGCTCACCACACATCTGCAGAGAGAAAGGGAATTATTCTGCCAGTTGAACTGGGAGATGATTCAGAGGCAGGTTGACAGAGGAAGTTGGGAATTTGACCAGGACACTTCAGAAGCTCCTCCCTTTTTGCAGTAAGCGCCACGGGATCTTAAATGGCCGCAGTGATGTCGGGAACTCAATTTTTAAAAACGTACTATAGTAGTTTCCCTGCAACTGCGGGGAAGCTCGCCCCCTGCTGGGAAAAATATGCATGTCAAGGAGACAAGAAATGAAAAAAGAGATTTTTTTTTTTTTTTAAAGAGGGGAATTACAGGAGCCTTGTGTGTTGATGCATGTGCGCTTCAGGTGGGAAGGAGAACGTGTCTCTGGCCGAGGCTCTGAACCAAGCCCGCCTGCCCATCATCGACTTCAAGACCTGCCGGCAGAAGAAGTTCTGGGGGGACCGCGTGCGGGACTCCATGATCTGCGCTGGCTTCCGCGACACGGAGGGGCCGCCGGCCGCCTGCCAGGTAACCCGCGATGTCAGAGACAAATGTGGACCCCGGGGGAAAAGGGAAGGGTGGGAGCAGAAGACTGGGGGGTCTGCACGGAGGGCAAGCAGTGTGGTATGATGGGTAAAGACCTGTTACCTACAGGTCACCGGTTCAGTTCCCAGGTAGGACACACCCCTTGAGCAATGTACTTAACCTGCGTTGCTTCAGTGTATATCCAGCTGCATAAATGGATTCAATGTAAATGCTATGTAAAAAAAAAAAAAAAAAAAAAAGATGCAGTGTAAGTCACTCTGGATAAGATCTTCCACTGAATGCCTGTAATGTAATTAGGGGATTGAGAAGGGAAATATTACACTGGATATCCGTACATGGACAGAGGGGAGGGCGCAGCAATAATTTACCATTGATCATTGACATTTTTGTTTCAATTTTAGTTTGAACAGATAGATGCTCATGAGCATTTTTTGATATAGACACCTATATGTGTCAATATTTCTTAGATTTAAACCTGTCCTGAGAAGGGACTTCATTTTTCCAGGCTCTGTTTTGGGAGTTTATCCTTTTTTTTTTTTTACAATGTGCAGCTCTTTCTCGTTTTTTTTTTCATTACATGTTTTTGACTGACGTATCTGTTTTTCCACTCCTAATGGACTAAGGTGCGCACTCTTCTTTGTAGCATTTCTGAGAATGGACAAACCACGACACGTATAAACAGGAAATGGGGTTAAGGGGAGGTAAAGCACTGGTATGAAAGTGGTACTGACTAACAGAACACGGTCACGGGAGAAAACAGCAAAGAGACGTGGGGAGGGGAGGGGGTGGGGGGTGGGGTGGGGGGGGGGCTGCCGTGCACGCGTTTCCATGGATACCAGGTGCTGACATTTCCTCCCCGTCCGCAGGGCGACTCGGGGGGGCCCCTCCTGTGCCAGCTGGGGCGTGACCGGTGGGAGGTGCACGGCGTGGTGAGCTTCGGGCCAATCGGCTGCACCGTGGAGAACAAGCCCAGCGTCTTCACCCGCACCACCGCCTACATCCCCTGGATCGAGGCCACCCGGATCCGGGACTTCTTCCTGCACTGACGCCCCCCCCCCCCCCCCCCAGACAGAACCGGCCCCCTCCCCCACCCACCATCCCCACCCACCACCCACCACGCAGCCAGCCACCTCCTGGTGACAGCGGCGGACTCTTCCGCCACCTACAGGCCCGACGGGGCAATGCAGCCGACGTTCTCCACATGCGGGAGCAAGCCCGCATTATTTCGCCACGTCCCGATCAGCCGCTCATCTCTGGGTCTCTGCGGCGGTACAGACAGCCCGGGCTCCCTTCTCCTGACCCTTGGCAGCGCTTGGTTTCCCTGTTCTGCGGCCGCTGTCCCTGACAACCGCCCAGATTACCGCCAGCCGCGCCATGCGTAACAGCGCGGATAAGCTAACGTCAACTGTGTCTGCAAAGCATGGGCCGAAATGCATGAGCGCGTTTCATTTGTCGACGTGTTCATAACTTCTCTACATCTCAGTGTTACGCCTCTTCGCATTGGAAAGTGAATTGCATGTCTTCTGTGCTTCGTAGAACACATTTCTTAATTTTCAACAATCCACGCAAGAGTTCTCACAATCATTTTTGCAAGTTATCTCCTTGAATCATTATTGACCATCATCATGAACAATATGTCTACCCAAAGTAGAACATTATTTTATTTAGTCTTGACAAATGATTAAAAAAGACAAAACAATATGGAAACCCCTGTCTTTTCTACAGCAACCAGTAACATTACATTATATTTTGTTTTAAATATAGGTGAAATACAGAACTATTTTAATGAAGAACAAGATGATTTAACACCCTGGATCAATTTATATATAGTGTTTAATCTTTGCATAATTTAATAATTACATTGACAGTCACATCATTTCTGGTAAAACAGTGTAGACCAAGGCATCTGTTCCACCTAACCACGTGGGGTTTATCCTTTGAAATAAAAAAATTTAAATAAATATTTTACACATTACAAATGTCAACTTTTACATGTTGATTTTGGGATTATGAATTCAGGTGATAAGAAACAAAGCTTATAATTAGACAATGTGCAAAAAAAAAGCTTTCTGGGTTTAGATTGAACATCTATCGAATTTAATGGCTTCCAGCTTTATATACTTAGGATTTATTATTTTTTAAATATGTATATTCTTAAAAGGACTGACTGATTTTACACCCAACTCTATAAACAGAGTATTCACCATGTTGTCTTTTGGACAATACTGCATTGTAAAGTGCTATACCGTGCACTTTGCAATACAGTAATTAAACTTTAAATGTGAACTTGGTGTTCATTTAATTACTATTTATTTATCCAGTATTGCAATAAAACATCCTGTTTTTTTACTGGCTGAGCTTGTGATTGAATTTATTATTGAATTTAATTATTTTTTTACTTAATTACTTAATAGATATTTAATTCATAGGAAAAAATAACAACCAACAACACACAACAACAACAGCAACAACAAAAGATGCATTCTGTTAATGTACCTACGTGCCTACACATAAAATGCCCCCCAGCCCAATAAATAGTGCACAGCATATGGATTTCCAACAGCGAAGGAGGGGCTTAATCTCACTTGTGTTTTACTTATTTAAAGTTCATTAAAAATAACTGACCTTAAAATGCCTTGGTAATTAAGTCATGTAACGCAGGGATTCGGGGCAGGATGTTGAATTGGATTAAAGATTTTTTGAGATCACGTACTATTCCGGTAAAAGTGGGGGGGAGTCTTTCTGACACTGTAAGTGTAGATAATGGGACCCCGCAGGGTAGTGTTATCAGTCCTGTCCTGTTTAATATAATGGTGAATGATATGTTTGATGAAGTGGGAGATGGCTTTGGTAGATTTCTCTTTGCAGATTACGAACCCATTGTTTTTAAGTTTTTAGGGGTGTGGCTGGATGAAAAATTGGCATATAGAGCACATGTGGAAAAAATGGTAAGTGTGAGAAGGTTGTATGAGGTGCTTGACTGGCTGTTCCTAGGGGGGCAGATGGAAATGTAATGCTGATGATTTATAAGGCTATGATGAGAGCAATCTTTGACTGTGGGTGCTTGGCATATGGTTCAGCGGCCAAGTCTACACTGGCTAAGCTGGATTTTGTTCAGGCCAGGGCTCTGAGGTTGTGCACTGGGGCATTCCGGACCCCAGCGCTGCTGGTGGAAACGGGGGAGGCTCCACTGAGGCTGCGACGTGAAAAATTAGCGCTAAATTATTGGATTAAGCAAAAAGGCTTTGGAACAGCTCTTCCGTCAATTTCTCTGTTAACGGAGTGCTGGGAGTTTGAAAAGGGTGGCAGTAGGATTAATAGGGGCAGCTATATAAATTCCGTAAGGAAATACTCAGAGGAACTGGGATTTAATGGAATGAAGGTAGGGCCCTCTGTATGCTGGCCACCTATCCCTCGATGGATGTGGACAGAGGTTGATGTGGACTTAGCAATAAAAGAATTAATACAGAAAGGTGAAATGGGAAATGTTGCAGTGTATGTGGAGGATCACCTTAGGAATAGATGGGGTAACTACATAAATATTTATACTGATGGCTCAAGAGATCCTGAAAGCAGAAGGGTGGGAGTCGGCTTATACGTACCCTGTGTACAATTCTGTCAGAGTAGAAGGTTGCCTGATGGGATATCAATATTCTCTGGTGAGCTGGTCGCTTTATTGTGGGCACTGTGGTAGGTGGAAGAAGGGGGTTTGGGTAATGATGTCTTGTGCTCTGATTCATTATCTGCATTGATGGCATTAGGGGGAGATGAGGGGGGAAGAGCTAGAATAGACATAGTTGGGGAGATTTTAATGATGGTTTTTAAACTGGAGAGGCAGGGATGTAGTGTGGGGTTCTTGTGGGTACCAGCGCATGTTGGGGTTGAGGGCAATGAGGTGGCGGACAGGGTAGCTAAGGCAAGTTTAGGTAGGGATAGTGTAGATGTGCAGGTGCCATTTGGCAGGATGGAGTGCCGCAGCATCATCAGTGAGACACTGAATTGTCAATGGCAGCAAGAGTGGGATGCAGACAGCAGAGGGAGAAAGTTATACAACGTCCAACCATCTGTTAAACCTGGTAATAGAGTGAATATGCCTCAGAAAGATGAAATCAAATTGGCAAGGCTAAGGCTGGGGCATTGCGGTTTAGCAAGTGGGTTGGTGCTAGTGGGGAAACACAGAGACGGCAATTGTGAGAACTGTGGAGTCCTGGAGTCCGTACAACATGTCTTGATGCATTGTCCAATCTATGCTGGGGAAAGGAGGGTTTTATTCATAGATGTAAGAAAACTGGGAATTAAAATTTTTTCCCTTAGATCATTGCTGGGCAACGGGGTCGTTCCAAAAGAGAGAGCTAGGGAAGTAATACATTTCCTTAAAACTACAGGTCTCTATCACACGGTATAGGCCTCAGATTGCATAAGCAGCAATGACATTTTTACACCAGTGGGAGGCAGCAATGCACTAAACAGTGCCTAGTATGCCGGAAAGAAGAAGAAGAAGAAGAACTGAGTTAGCATGGAGGGAGCATATTAGTTATGTTGTTAGTAGATGTAAGAAAGTGATAAATGTCATGAGGTGTCTTGCAGGATTGGAGTGGGGAGCTGATATAGCATCTCTGAAATATATTTATGTAGCTTTAATTAGATCAAGATTAGACTATGGGAGTATCGTATATGGATCAGCAGCAAAATCTGTGCTGGCGGACCTAGATATTATACAAGCTCGGGCTTTACGAGTGTGTTTAGGAGCAGTTAAAACTTCCCCAGTGTATGCACTCCAAGTAGAAGCAGGTGAAATGCCACTGTGGTTGCGTCGGAAACAGCTGGTGGCTAACTACTGGGTTAATCTAAGGGGGCATGGAGATAGTCATCCAACAAAAAGGGTACTGCAGACAAGCTGGGAGAAGGAGAGGATGGAAAAAGCAAGTTTTGGATGGGCAGGAGATCAAGTGGCAAGAGATATGGGAGTATATGATAAAGAGTTTGGCGAAACTGTGGTGTGGCCTGTTAGACCTGTCTGGGAGTTAGAAAGTGTGGGGGTAGATTTGGAATTACTTAAGATTAAGCATAATAATAAGAATGCTGACTTAGTTAGTGAATATTATAACTATAGGGACTGTAAGTATAAAGGCAGTGTGCAGATTTTTACAGATGGATCAAAGGATCCGCAGACAGATGCGACAGGGGCTGCAGTTGCTGTGCCTAGTTACCAAGTGGGAATTAGCAAGAGAACATCGGATTGCTTAAGTGTGTATGCTGTGGAATTGTTTGCCATATTGATGGCATTAGAATGGGCTGAACGGGGTAGGGTTAACAAAGTAGTAATATGTAGTGATTCTGTGTCGGCCATTGCAAGTATTAAGGCAGGTACAGCCAGAAATCACCAGGATCTGCTATATGAAATCTTGTTTGCCAATTCAAGAGTGGTTAGGCAAGGGAAAAATGTTACATTCATGTGGGTCCCAGCACATTCAGATATCCCGAGAAACGAGAGAGCAGATACATTGGCAAAAGAAGCAGTCAAAAAGGGAAGTGTTGAAATAAATATCAAGTTATCAAAGTCAGAGGGAAAGGGCATTGTGTGGGGAAGTATCAATAAAGAATGGCAGCACTACTGGGATCAGGAGAGAAGGGGGAGACATTTACATATGATACAAAATAGAGTAGGCAGTGTAAGAAAGAGGGGAGGAAGCAGAAGAAAGGAGGTTGTAATATCAAGATTAAGAATAGGACACAGCAATTTATGCAGCACACTTCATATTATAGGTAAACATCCAACCGGTCTGTGTGAAATCTGTCAGGTACCAGAAACCGTAGAACACGTGATCAGTTACTGCAATAAATATAGGGCGGAAAGGAAGGATATGATGGAGGGGATGGGAAGATTGGGGCTAACAGGAGCAGGATTGAGGAATGTACTGGAGTGTGGTGCTAGTGGGCAGGGGAGGAGATGTTTTATTAACTATCTTCGGGGAACGGGACTGTTAATGAAAGTATGACAGCCAATAAACTGTAGGAGCTAACTTACTCCGAAAGATGGCAGTAATGCAACTTTCAAGGATGCAAACTGCCGTTAAACAACACTGAAGAAGAAGAAGAAGAAGAATATTCGGCAGGAGTGTGGTTCGTGGCTCGTGGCGTCCTTTTGCTGTGACGAATACCGGAGTTGTCAGGCTTTTATCGTTTTGATTAATTATTTTATATTTGGGAAGTTGAATTCTTTATTAAAACTTGAATGTCTTCCAAATCGAAACAGCTAAACACCAAGACACGGTGGGTAACACGGTCCGATAGTTAGTTAGCTGGCCTTAGTAGAGATTTTCCTGGCTCAATATGCTAAGATAGCTTTATCAAGGTAGTCTGGGGGTTAACGATGGCTAACTCGCTGAAGAAAATAACCCGGTTTTCAGTTTGCTGTTCTGTGCTATTTTAATGTGGCCTCACGTTACATCGGTTTGATTGTTAGACGCATGGCTAGTATTACAGTTAGTTATAGCCTCTAACTTGGCTGTATTTCTTCGAGAGTTAGCTGGCTAGCAACTAGATAAAAAGTTGGAAAAGATGTAGGGAGGCTTATGACGGTCGCAACATTACGTGCCATTTTAAGTGCCATGCCATTTCTGAAGCGGGTTAGAAAGATAAACTTGCTAGGAAGCTGTTTTTTGACTGAAATGCATGTCATTTTGCTAGCTGGTGCGGGATTGGACTGTGTAATGCGCCGAGAACTGTACAGGGAACAGAAATGTTCAAAAATAAACGGTCCCATGTCATTTGAAATGACGAGTAAGGTCTTAAGTCAGGGAGGGCCACAGTGGCTGCTGGTTTTCAGTGTTTCCGCACGATTAAGTCATTGATTGGCTAATGAGTCTCAACACCTTGTTCTCAAAAGGCCTCTTCATCGGCTGCTGATTGTAAGGCAACCATAAATACGACGTTGCAACACTTTTTATAGTCAAACTCGCAGTATGTAAGCTATTCTGTGTGCTTAATTAAATATTGTCATAACCATATTCCAGACTGTAACCGTGTAACTGGTTGTAACAATTGGGTTGCTAGTTTTTTTGTGAGAGGAGTCAGCAACATCGCGTCTAAAGTGTAAACAAACAGATGCACAGTGGTTAAGGAAGTGGGCTGCAAGTTCATTGCCCCACTGAGGCACAGTAGCTGATCCCTTAACCTGCACTGCTTATATCCAGCAGTATACATTGTATGTAAAAAGAATGTAAATTGTGTAAGTTGCTTTTGATCAGTTGTATGATGTATTTTTTTCAACGGTGTTCACGCAAACTTCTGCAGCACTGATGGTAAGGTGCAGTGGGAGGGTTGATTCACATTGGTTTATACTGGGAAAGAGGACAAACATTGTTTTCCTCGGGCCTGCTATTGCCCCCTTCCTGGACTGATTTGACTGTCCCTGTTCCTTCCTTTATGGAAATTATGTGCTCATGTTCTGGTGTTTTGTGCAAATAGAGGGTTGGAGAATAAATCATATATACCACATGAATCAAATTTGTGTCTATTTGGCATTGCCATTGTATACACCTTGTTCTCCAATTGAAGGGGGAAGTTATTTTACTTATAAGTACGGTACTAATTTATGACACCTGGGGACGAGGATAAGGATTTTTTAAAAATCATATTAAGGGGCAGTAGTGAGTTTGAATTCATTTATACAAGAACGTTGTTCTGGTTTGTGATTAACACAGTTCAGAATTATTCAATTTTTCTGTAACATGGTACAATTGTACATCTTGACTTGACCATCTTGTCATGCGTTAGCATGTTTCTTCCTTTGCGCTGCTTAGAAGTGGGAAAAGGCCCATTATTGGTTTTCCGTAATCAGTAGCTTATCCCTGTTCGTGCCGTTGCTTTGTGCTGTCGGTTTTCGTTCCCTCCCTGTGGAGGGCCCCCCTTCTCCACGGATGTGCTTACGTGCGGAATGTGAAACTCACTGTGGACGGCGGTCGGAACGCTGACGATGACGTAGCTAGTTAAATAAGCGGGGTAGGCTCCTCCTGCATGAACTATGCTATCGAGCTAACAAGCCGGCTTTTTGGTTGATGAAAGAGAAGAATAAACACGGGAGGTCTTAATAGGAACTAACAGCGTGCCTTGCTGGAACAATAATAAGACGAGGTATGGCAGATATTAGTCATCTAACATTGGCTGGTTGCTGTATATCGTTAGCTTATGCAAAGTAAGATACATTTAGACAGGCCTGGCTATTGTGTTCGGTCTTGTTTCACGACCTCCATTTTATCGAGAAAACGGGTTGGTTTAGTTGGTAAGATTTTGATTTAGATGAAACCAGTGGCAACGATGTGACTGAACGGTCAAGCCTTCGCTATCATATTTTGAAGACTATTAATATTGATTAATATTTTTTATTCAGTTTACTAATACCATTTAATGCCGATTTATTCCGTAGAAAATACTGACCTTCAGAAACAAAGCCGAGGGAAAAAATAGATATTTTTTGGCATTAAAATGCAGTGGTGATGTCAATGTTTCCGCCCATATATTTTACTGTCTTCTCTGGTACAACATCGCAATAACTACAGTGGACATTTAGCCTTTACGATTATTTTTTGTCTAATTACGTATATTTAGACTATTTGAGTCTGCATGCTATTTAGTAATGAAAAACTGCTGTACCGAGAAAAATAGAGCGGCATAAGCTCATTGGGGATGGAGCGATTTTTTTTTTTTTTTTGCGGCACTATCAGTGGAAGAGCACCATTTGGTGTTATCAGGGCAAGTTGACATATAGGCTAGTTTTACAGTCAGTGTGGAGCATTCATTGTAACGTTACTGTACAGGGATTCAGGAGCCTGGAATTTTTTTTCTCCAGGGATACCATTTTACCGGTACTGTTTTCCAATCTTAAAATGCAGTTTTTAGGCTACATGTTACAGGACAGATATCTGTAGCCCAGTTAATATCAGTTTTGCAGGGAGACGGTTAATCTCACTGTTGATTGAAAATGCTTTTGGAATTGATATTTGTTTCCTTTGAATGAATAGAATGTAGCATAAGGCAGTTAGTCTTCCCATTAGAACATTCATTTAATGAATGTTCTAATGGAAATAGTGAATAATGAATAAAGTGAAAACCTTCCCTCCTTGCTGCCGAAACGACCTGGCCACAGTCCCGGAAGGGGCTTGTGCGGAGGGGACAGCGCCCGTCCGGCACGGTCAGATTTTCCGGGCTGCGATTATGGAAGTGTGCCAGTGGAACAGTAAACCTTTGTCATCCCAGGCACGGTGGCTGTTTTTTTCCCCCCTAATCCGGCACGGTGGCTGTTTTTTTTTGCGGTGACCGTGGTTCCAGACAGTAGCCCGCTGTTACAGCCGAGTGCTTGGTGGGATGGGCATGTCGGGCGGGGCCGGGCGGGGTAGGCGCACCTTTTGGAAATCGTTCGGAGGCGGTTCTTGTTCCTCGGGCTTCGCCCCGGCAGAGCGCCCGGTGGTGTTTCGGCAGGAGCAGTGGCCCGTCGCGTGGGGATTCTGGTCTAATCCCCTCCGTATGACTGGCCGCTGTGTTCAGCCCATTGTGCGGCCGTTTGCAGCTTTACTGACTGTACGAGGCTGACTTCATCAGCTGTACAGGTAAATCTGCAGGTGGGGGTGTGACGAGTTTGGGGGGGGGGGGGGGCTACTAACCGCAGGGCCCCTTTCCTGCAGTCTGGGTGGGGAAATGGAAAGCGAGAGCTGTTTCTCACCAATGAGGAAATAAAACAAGAAGAGGACACCAAGCAGAAATACACATCTGAATACTCCCGTCTGGGAAATCACCCGCCCTTTCGCAGCATGACATGCCTACCAAGAATAGTGTTCGTCTCTTCCTCATTGTGTTTTTGCTTCTCAGTTTTTTGGTTTATGTAATTTGGTGTCAAACGTGAGGTCTGTGAGACATTTTGCCGAGAGGGATGACTGTGTAAATTCACCCAAGTGAAAATGAGGAATTTGAGAGGTCGCATGTTTTTCAGATGCCATAAGGAAGGGGAAAGCATATGACACGGGCTTTTTTTCCCCCGCAGGCAGTCTTTCAAAGCGTTGTGTGTGTCTCTCCCCACAGGATGTCGCCTGTGGAGGACCGCGAGAAGACCGTACTCCGGCAGTGCCTGCAGGCCCGATCCCAGCTGGAGACCGCCATCGCCGGGGTGACCCGTGCAGAGGCCGCCCTGAGGGACAACTCCAGAGAGGTGAGCGAACCGGGGACCCGGGACTGGCCCGTGGGGGTACTCCCTTACCCACTTCGCCGCAAACCGGGATACCCGAGACTGGCCCGTGGGGTACTCCGTTACCCACTTCACCGCAAACCGGGATACCCGAGACTGGCCCGTGGGGTACTCCGTTACCCACTTTACTGCGAGACCGAGATGAAGCGGGCCGACACCATAAAGCTGCATTACCCTCCTAGCGCTTTAGCCCAAAGTAGCCTGAATGCCTGTTGATTGTTTTCGGGCACAGTGCTGCCGCGGTGGATGGGAGCTCTTTGTCCTCAGTTGTCCTCAAGTTAAGTTAATAATCACTGTGGGGTTGATGTCATGCAAGGAGGAGGAGGAGGAGGATGAGTAGGAGGGGAGGGTAACGGAATCATTGGCAGATAGGTGTGTCTGCATTCAGAGGGGGTTTTATAAAGGAGCCAGTGAGGCTGGTGCTCACTGCAGTTCACACAGCTACAGGAGCCACAGCACAGCTGGTAAACCTCACAGACCCAACGCTGGATTACTGCAATCTCGGGCTATTACCCGTGGAATAGGTAAACAGTGTTTTGGTTCAATCGCACTGGCTTTTAAGCAGGAAACTCTTGGGTCCCACAGTCATTTAGCTGTTAGGTGTAGTTAAAGAGCATTAAAGAGCAGGAATGCTGTGTTTAGTTGGGAGAGATGATTAATCTCAGTTGGTGATGTGGGGCTATGTTATTGTGTGACCTTTTTTAAAATCACGTTTTAAGTGCGCTGTTTGTTTTGTGAACCGGAGGACTTCAGTGACTAACGCTGATAACATGCTTTAGGTTGAGTGAGTTGTAAATACAGCAGGGGTGCTCTTTTGCACGCAAAGCTGGAAGCGGATCGATGCAGTCCACTCAGTGTGAGCTGGTGACCCTGCCTCAGTCCCCTGTGGGGGAGACTAAAGGTGAAGGTGCGCAGTAGGAGGTGGAGAATGGCAGTTCAGGGGCCTGGGGCCCTCGTGGTGCGTGGCACTCATTCTCTCTCTCTCTCTCTCTCTCTCTCTCTCTCTCTCTCCCTCCCTCCCTCCTCTCTCTCTCCCTCCCTCCCTCCCTCTCTCTGCAGGTGAAGTCCCAGCTCCACAGCTGCATCAGCAGGCACCTGGAGTTCCTGCGCTCCCGTGAGGTCTGGCTGCTGGAGCAGATCGACATCGTGCAGCAGCTGAAGGAGGAGGCTCTGCACCAGCAGCTGCAGCAGCTCCACTTGGTGGGTACCCTGTCCGTCCGTCTGTCTGTCTGTTTGTCCGTCTGTCTGTTTGTCCGTCCGTCTGTCCTTCTGTCCGCCTCCACGCTGCACGGCTGCTAGCCACATGATATGGTTTCACATAGGGCTGTGTGTGCATGGTGGAGTCCAAAGGCCAAATATGTTCTGACCTAGAGCAAAATTCTTTGAGCACATCTAACTCAGGAAAAGGACTGGGTTGGCCAAACCAAGTGTTTAGAAAAATGATTTGTGGAATGATTTACTCGTTTTGCCAACAGTACTGCTTTCCGTGGGGTTCTTTATTGTATTTTCCCCAGGAACATTTGATATACTTGCTGTATTATAATAGTGAGTTGAACCCAGTTCTATTTATTTGTTTAGTTGCTCTTATTAAAAACAACATCCTAGCTAACATTGATCGGCATTTAAGAGTTTTGCACAAGGTTTCTTTAAAGGGAACAACGCTTGCGCAAGACTTTCTGAAAAGAAGTGGCGAAACTGTTTCTGTCGCGAGCGGAGCCGTGTTATCTGCGCGGCGGTTTGTTTTCCGCGCGCCCTTGACCTTCAGAGCGGCGACGCGGTTTTTAACCTCGCCAACGACTGATTTCCTGTCCTCCATTTCAGCTGCGCGGTCAGTTCGACATCCTCATTCACCAGCTGGAGAACTCCAACAGCCACGACCTGGCCAATCAGCTCACCAGCTGCCTGGAGAAGTGAGTGCCCCCCCCTTTCCCGCCCTTTTTCCTCACTTCACGGCGACGCGCAGCATCAGTGGCGCCGGCCTACTTCAGTCTGCGCGGCGAGGCTCGGCCGGTGACGTCGCTGTGCGCGAGCTTTGAAGTGGCGCTACGTTGCCGGGCGAGGGGTTTTCAGCGTTGGCGCGAAGCAGCCGTGAGCGGAAGCCTCACACGTGCTGCCGCACACGGCCCTGAGCCTCCGTGTCTCTCCCGTCCAGGTTGTCCTGTCTGAACCTCAAACCCGAGGAGACCCCCGAGATGAGCTTCCAGGCCGACCTGCGCTCCCTGCGACAGGCCATCACCTCGTTTGGGACCATCGCCACGCAGGTACGCACTGTCACACGCAGACACACACGCAGACACACACACACACGCGTTTACAGTGGCGAGTGAAGGGACCGTCCTACATGAAGCGCAGCGCTTTCCTGTTGCGTATGTGACGTGTCTCGTGGATTTCCTCAGAGCTTTCACTTTCGTGCGGTGAGTTTGTGCGTTTGTTGACGGCCCCTAACCGCTTCCCCTCCGGCAGATGGAGGTCGCCCCGAGCAGCCCTCTGAAAAGCACCGGCTCGGAGAGGCCCTGGCTGCAGCAGAGCTGTCCAATCGCTGCTAAGAAACAGGTGGGTGTGTGAGGCTGAGCTCCAGGTGTGCGACCGGGCGCTCCTGAGGAGTCTGACCGTAGCTAAGTCTGAGCATGTCTGTCATCACAGAGGGTGGAGCCAGGGAGGATAACGGCACTGGCTGATTGGCTCCTCGGGAGCCAGCCGGCTTCCAGCGGCCCAGTTGGATACCAGTCCAGCAAGAACCCTCAGGATTGGCTGGTCAGCTCTGGGGAGAGGATCCAGGTGAGACTGAATTGAGGTGTGGTTAAGCCACAGACGTGATGGCTGTTGGAGGAACTGGCTGTCTTACGGTAGCATAACACCATCCAAACGTCATTCATTTACACTCAGGTGTTCAAAAATGGTTAGTGAGTGCGGCGCATTGACTCAACTGTTCAGTCTGCCGCCCCCTAATGGCGGGTTGTAATTGTGATTTTTCTCGCTGAAGGAGAGTCGTCCTCTGGCACCCTTCGATTTCCACAAGGCCTGGGGCCAGCTGAGAGACCTGGACGCGTGGCTGGCGGGCGAGAAGACCGCCGCCAGGGAGAGGACCATGAGCAACGCCAGCACCACCTCCACCTTCTCCATCGAGAAGATCGACGAGTCCGAGTTCATCCTCAGCGCGGAAGAGGAGGAGGAGGAGGAGGAGGAGGAGGACAAGCTGGAGGAGGAAAAAGGGATGGAGGAGGAGGCGCCCGAGCCGGAGGAGCTGAATGGCTGGCTCGTGACCCCGCCCCCCAGCGGCAAGTGTGAGCGGGAGCGCGGCGACGCCGAGCGGCGGGCGCGGGTGTTCCCCCCCTTCCAGCAGGGCTTCCGCTCCAGCGACTGGCTGAGCAAGTCTGACTGCGGGTCCTGCTGCGCCACCCGCGTCAAGGCCGTGGAGATCGAGAACCTGGGCCTGCTCAGGTGCCTGAAGCAGAGCCCCCCCGCCTCGCCCGCCGCCCCCCCCGTCCCCACCCTGGAGGCGTGGCTGGCCCGGGCCCCGCCCTCGGCCCTGCCCGTCAGCGTGGAGCAGGTGTGCAAGGCCAACGAGCCGTGCGGGAGCTTCTCGCAGTGCGTGTGCGACGAGAACTGCGGGCGCGAGGCGCTGAGCGCCTGGCTCTTCAGGCAGGAGGGCCGCGACAAGAACGGCGTGGCCGTGGGGAAGGCCGGCGGGAAGGCCCAGCAGCAGCAGCAGCAGGAGCTGCAGCAGCAGGTGGAGGCCTGGCTGCACCCGAGCCGCGGCGGCTCGCCCGCGCCCTCCCCCGCCTCCGCCCGCGGCGAGGAGAAGGCCAGCCGCGAGGAGTCCAGCTCCCAGCCGGAGAACCCCTTCCACGGCCCGCTGCGGCCGGAGAGCTGGCTGCTTCCCGCCGTCACGCACGCCCCCCCCGCCGTCACGCCGGCCCCCACGGACGCGGAGGAGGACAAGTGGCTGCTGCGGAAGAGAGCCCAGGCTCAGGTGAGGCCGCGGAGCCGAGGGCCACGCCCCTTTTTAACGGTCCAGAGATGTGGCAACGGCGTTCTCATACTCGTTTTTTTTTTTTTTTGCTTGTTGTTGTCATGCCGACAGGAGCGGTATGGCCTTCCCACAGTATGCGACCTGTTCACCTGCATGAAGCTGGGCGGAGACACAGAGATGTGGCTACACAGAGCTCCTATACAGGTGAGACGGAGCCGCCGTTCGCAGCTCCACCTGCGCTCAAAGAAAAATGGAATGAGACACACTGCTGTTCATCTCCTGAGCACCAACTCAATGTTTTCTTTCCTTTTTTGTTCCCCCACCCCCCTCCCCTCCCCTCCCCAGATGTGAATACAGCAGTAATTAGCTATTGAAGATTTAAGGAGGAGCCACTGAATCGCTGATCGCCGCACACTCCTCCGATTGCCTTTCCTCGCTGCTTCATGGGGACCGGAGCTCTGCAGCTTTGTCTCTCTCTCTCTCTCTCTCTCTCTCTCTCTGTCTCTGGGTAGCAGGACTTTTCTCTCTGGGCTGGGCTCTAAGGTGTGGGGGCGCGCGCGGGGAGCGGGGTCCCCGTGATTCATTAATCCGATCCAGCGAGCACTCTGGCATTGTGGGGAACGCAGCAAAACAATCCTCTTTAAAAATGGGGGGGGCGGAGCTATCACAAAAGCCCGCCCCCGCGGCCACACAAGGCCCCATTTCTCAACGATCTTAAATAACGATGCAACGTTTTCACGAAGCTCGAAAGATCTGCAAAGGACCTTCTCTTAGTTGGATCGGATTACTGCACACGTGTGGCCAAGCTCTCAAGAATCTGCTTTGGGGGAAATAAAGATTCGTATAAGGGGGAAATACATTTGAATAATATTTTATTCGACCATCTTAAAAAGGCTCGTTTGGAATGGAATACAGTACACTTGTGTGCGTTTCTTTTAATGAACAATCTTTTAAATAGTTTTTATTATTCTTTCCCATTTACAGCACATGGAGGGGGGGGCGAAATGTATGTAAGGAAACTCGCTTCTTATTTTAAATTAGTTTTTTTCTTTTCCGTTCCTGAATTTGGTGCAGATGAAAATGCAGGCTGAGACGCTAATTGATTTGAGTTTAATTGGTTTAAGAATACCAGTGTCCTTTTAATGTTTTCCCTAAATCAGCTCAAAGCATTAAATGGATTTTAAAAAAATGAAGAGGACAATTGTTTCTCTTACTGTGAGAGATCGCTGAGCAGGAGTCTGTTCCCCTTAAATTATCATAGCATACATATAGAACAAAGGCTAAATTGTGGTGAGCTTTCTGGCGCAAAAGCACAACGCCTTCAGCACCTCATCATTAAATGAATTTCTGACGCCGACCATTAACTACCAGAATATAACTTTTTTTTTTTTTTTTTTTTTTTTTTGCTAAATGCTTCTGTGTGTATGTCTCCGTGTAGCCGGTAAACTTGTCTGAGTGTTCGAATACATGTCTGCGTACGACCGGGGGAAGAGGGGATGGAGGACGTCTGTAACCAGTTCATCATTTTTTTGAGACTGCAGTTTGAGATCAGTGTAGTAGCAGTAGCTTCCTGATCCAGCTAAATGGTGCTATGATGGAATGTAAAGCCCTTTCGTTCCCCACTGTTTGGTCCTAAAGCCAGTGCCGTCCTGAACCAGAGTCTCTGTACCATTTGGGACCGGGTCCCTGGCCTGGTTAAGGCCGCATTGACCCAACGGTGTTGAGTTAGTCGTGGGAAGCCATGTCGCCGTGGCGATGTGTCGTGTTCAGCCTGGGCATTCCTCCCCTCTTCCTCCACGCACTTCTATGTACTTCTAGCGAGCCAAGCCTCCGCACTACCTCGAGGCGACATATACTAAGTGCTTTGAGCATCCTTAACGTTAGGTAGAGGTCTTCACCTCATTGTTATACGTCCTCCTTACCACTCATGTGATGTGTGTGTAACATATTTAACTCCTAATAAAACAAAGGGGAAAAAAAATCCAGAATTGTCGTCTTCTGCTTTATTTTGCACGTTTCAGGGGGCTGCTGAATCTCTCTCTGTAGTTGTTGAATAGTGTTTGTATGGTGGATCCTGGGTGAATGGCGTGCACACACACACACACACATACTCACTTACACAAGGCTTTTGGAAGCCTGGGTTGAATGGCGTGCACACACACACACACACACACAGCTTTTGGAAGCCTGGGTTGAATTGCTCACACACACAGCTTTTGGAAGCCTGGGTTGAATTGCTCACAAACACAGCTTTTGGAAGCCTGGGTTGAATTGACCATTTTGGAGCCTGGGTTGAATTGCACGCCTTTTGGAAGCCCGGGTTGAATTGCGCACACACACACACACGCAGCTTTTGGAAGCCTGGGTTGAATTGCACACGTTGACTGTTGGACCATTAGCGGCTAGCGCCTCCTGCATTTCTGCTGACTGCGCAGGAGAGCCCTCAGCTGCTGCGGCTGCACTGCTCGAGCAGGCTGAATGAGATAAGCGCAATCTAGGCGGGTCAAGTGCCCTCCGGAAATGACTCCCCTGCTGAAACTACATGCGAGCAGACTGTCTGAGCTCCAAGTCCTCGTAGACCGTTTGCATTTTGGATGTTCAATTTTTCCAGCCTCACACTTGACTGCTGCTGTGGCAGCTGTTTTGTCACAGCCAAACGGTTTTGACCGTTTCCTGAGTGTTGGAAGGATGTTTGTATTTTTCCAATGCTAGCTATAATTAGTACTCAGACCCTTCTCTTAACCCTTTCAGAGTAGGATTGTGGCATGATTTTTCTACATTCTAAGCCACTGTTCTAGAACAACTGATTGTTCCATCAGCATTAGAGTGTTCAGTTAAGAACATTCTAAGCAAATATGTGATCTTGCACCTCAAACGGTTAAGAGGTTTTTCATGCAAGTAGTGTTGGCCTACTCTTGTACATTGTGCAACACAACATCCTCCAAGCAATCCTCTGGCCCACAAACAAAAGCAGAAGGAATGGTGTGTTGCAATGTGCACGAACCATTTCCATGCCCAACGGCTGAATTCATTTAAAACACTGAATATGGACTATGGCTTTTTGTCATAACTAAAAATACTTGTGTCCTTATGGCAAAGATTAAGCCATGATGCATGCAGTTCACCACAAGAAAAAAAAAAAAAGACCTGTTTACATTTAAGGAATGTTTCTTGAATGGCCCGTGATACTATAAAACCATTGAGAAGACCTAAGGCTTCTAAGAATTATAGCATACTTTGCTTAGCGTCCTTACCCAGAACAGTTAGCACACCTTATTGTTCTCGCATGCTATCCATTTATACAATCGGAAGCAATTAGGGCAATTCAATTTACTGAAGCAATTCAGGTCAATAATACCCAAGGGTGTGATAACATTGCCCCCCCCCCCCCCCCAAAGGAATTGAACCTGTAAACCCAATTCCCTCACCATTATGCAATAAATCAAGTTTTCCTGATTTATTTTTCCTTTAAACAGAAATTTCAATGGAAGAATTTTTGAGATAAAGGGAAATTGAAAAAAATTGGGTAGAAATGCTTCCAAGCTAAATAAGAATGAACTAATCTACGTGCACATGATAGGACATTAAGACCTTTAGACTTGCAAATTGCTTGTTAAAGGTAAAACATTCTGAACTCTAATTACCCAGATAACGTGATTGTCACAGCACTCTAGATTAGGCTTCTATTCTGGGTTTTATTGCTACAGTTTTCAAACGCAAGCATCTTGTCATCTTCATGTTTAAACAGTATCTTCATCAAGAGGCTGGAAGTGCAATGACTATCTGAGCATAAACAATGCATGCAAAGAAACACCCAGTGAAAGAGCACAAGACACTTATCTCTGATATTGATTCAGGTTTTATTTTTGGCATAGTATGCCCTTCATCCTCGACACATGTGACTGACCGTAGGTTAAGGAGAACATTCGTACCCACAACAAATACAATTCAATAAAAACAAACTTGTAAACCAGGTTTGTTTAATTGAGTTACAACATATTACCACTAGTGCAGAGATCTCCCCCCCCCCCCCGCTAGCACTTGACATTTTTTTCCTGGTCAGTCCATTTCAGGTCCGTTGAATGAAAAGGGGGGGGCCGGACCTGAAATGGACTGACCAGGAAAAGAACGTCAAGTGCCAGCCGGAACACCGGGACCCCCAGGTCAAGTGTCACCTGGAGACCGTTGTCATGCAACAACACTGAGTCCACAAAGTGAGCGAGATCAGTGGGGGTGGTCAGGATGGCACGCGCCTTCATACACCAGTCAGTCGACACGGACGTTTCTAGTAACGACACGGCGCAAAACTTGGGTCTTTCCAGAGGAGGGGTCGATGTTTACGATGCAGCGCGTCAGCCGCCGGGTCAGGCAAGTGATGCGCAGTCACAGGCACTGTGTGGGGTCTGCCTGTGAAGAACACGCCCGTGGCATGACTGCAGCAATGCTCTTATTCATGATGAGATGAGATGAGAACCATGGTGTTACAATCATCACATGAGGGGTGAGCTGTAATTTTAATGCAACAGCAGCAGGGTGGGGGTGGGGTGGGGGGGGGGGTGAGGGGGGGGTGTAAACCATCTCACCGCAAATAGGCCTTCTTCATCTAACATTCGTCCTCATCTTCAAGCAGACAAGCAGCGCCATGACCACGTCACGTAAAATACACAGCGTTTTTTGGGCTTACGGACAAAGCCTGGGACTGTCTCTTCCGTCCACACCTCTGAAGCTAGTGCACACCTGCCCATAGCTGCCTCTGGGTTTAAGCATGATTGGTGCAGGTAAAGGGGAGAGGCGGGGCGGGGGGGGGGGGGGGGGTGGAGCTCCCGGTTTTCGGGGGGACCCTCTGGGTACCCGCGGGTTTAGAAGTGGGTGGGGGAGCGGCCCTTCAGGTGATCCCAGTTGCTGTAGAGGGCGTACAGTCCCGAAACGGCCAGGCCCGCCAGGCCGCCCCTGGCAACCCCACGCAGCCCTCCTGTTCAAACACACAAATGGACACGGTCAGGACCACGCCCACACCAGGCCACGCCCATGATCAATGAGGGCACACTGAATGGAAAGCTGTTTCAGTGGGTCTGTATGAGCCAGGGCACATTGAATGGATAGCTGTAGCTACGTTAGCCTTTAGCTGGTTCTAGTGGGTCTGTATGAGGGCACTTTGTGCAGAAAGCTGTAGCTACGTTAGCCTTTAGCTGGTTCTAGTGGGTCTGTATAAGGGCACTTTGTGTAGAAAGCTGTAGCTACGTTAGCCTTTAGCTGGTTCTAGTGGGTCTGTATGAGGGCACTTTGTGCAGAAAGCTGTAGCTATGTTAGCCTTCAACTGGTTTCAGTGGGTCTGTATGAGGGAACCTTGTGCAGAAAGCTGTAGCTACGTTAGCCTTTAGCTGGTTCTAGTGGGTCTGTATGAGGGCACTTTGTGTAGAAAGCTGTAGCTACGTTAGCCTTTAGCCGGTTCTAGTGGGTCTGTATGAGGGCACTTTGTGTAGAAAGCTATAGCTACTTTAGCCTTTAGCTGGTTCTAGTGGGTCTGTATAAGGGCACTTTGTGTAGAAAGCTGTAGCTACGTTAGCCTTTAGCCGGTTCTAGTGGGTCTGTATGAGGACACTTTGTGCAGAAAGCTGTAGCTACGTTAGCCTTTAGCTGGTTCTAGTGGGTCTGTATGAGGGCACTTTGTGCAGAAAGCTGTCGCTACGTTAGCCTTTAGCTGGTTCTAGTGGGTCTGTATGAGGGCACTTTGTGAAGAAAGCTGTAGCTACGTTAGCCTTTAGCTGGTTCTAGTGGGTCTGTATGAGGGCACTTTGTGCAGAAAGCTGTAGTTACATCAGCCTTTAGATGGTTTCAGTCGATCTGTAACATCAGGAGCTGTAGCCCATGGGCGGGCCGCGGCTAAGGCTGATAGTGTTCCTGCTTAGCTTAGCGCAGGGGTCCGCACCCACAGCCCGGCTGCCTGTGATAAGTGCGAGGGGGGCGGGGGTGTCACTGCTCTTACGTAGGGGCTGGTACACTACGTAAGAGCAGTGACATCGCTCAGTCACACACACACACACACCCTCAGCCCCGGAGTTCAATCAGGGGCACCACAGACCCTTCCATGTGCGATACGCTGACATCAGTGCGGACCTCCCTCCACCCAAACACACACACACACACACACACACACACACACACACGACTGTCACTATGGATCAGACCAAGCGGCCAAAACCGGGCTGTGTTTCTGAAGCTCACTTCCTTGTCTTGTTGAGAGACGTTGCTCACTAGCGCCAGTGCGGTTGGCTCCAGTATAGGCGTTTCAGCCACCTGTTTTAATGTAAGTCAAAGGTAACAATAAAACGGTAAAAATACAAAGTCAATAATTTTTTATGATTTCAAATATTGTATATTTGACTTAAAATTTGGTTTAAAAATACTGGTTTGAAAACACTGGTTTCATATATTATGAGTCAGTCAGTCCGTCTATGTTTGATGCTGGTCATTCAGGGACATGAACTCAACAGTTATTACACAACCCAACCATTCAGCAGTGAGAGCCAAGCCTGGCCCGGCTCCAGGCTCCCCTCCCCGAAAGCCATTCCAGGCTTTCTCAGGCACACAGCCAGCCGGTCCCAACACAAAAGCAGGGACGCAGGCAACAAGATGTCTCCTGTTGGCGACGTCTAATGTCTCCCGCCATTGTTGCAGCGGCGTGTAAGCACATCCATTCGACTGGAGACGTCTATTTGTTTTCCAAAAAAAAAAAAACCAAAAAAAAAAAACCAAGTTCTGGCCACAAGAAAACTATAAATACACACGGTTACCGATGGCTATCTTGGGAGAGTGAGTCGCACGCCAGGTAAGACAAAGGCCGCCATCTTTCTTTCAGACAGAGATGACCGCAAACCCCCTTCCCGATCGTTTACGGCTTAAGACCCGAAAAGAAACAGACGGAGCGGAGCCTGACTCATCTCACGCAGAACACAGAACGCGGCTGAACGCCGGGCCCTGTGAGCACTGAACACCGCAGGCAGGGGGGGGGGGCCTCAGGACAGTGGAAGGCCTCTAGGTTCCTCAAAGCCCAGGGCTCAGCTATCAACGGCAGGAGAAAGAGAAAAAAAAACAAAAAACAGTGTGGTTTCGTGAGGCGTAAGTTCCGCACCGCCTGCTACTGGACTGTGGCAGTGTGCATGCGAAGCCTGCTGTGTGACAAGCGGTCTTGCTGTCTAAATAAGCCTGGGGAGCGCTTTATGTTTTTAGCACAAGGCAAGGACTCTTCTGGCCCCCCCCCAACCCCCCCCACTCCCCCCCCCCCGCGGACTGAGCCGTGCCAAATCCCAGCTGTGAATAGCGCGACTTACAGTCGGGACCCGGGACGACGGGGGCGGGGCTTAGTGTGAGAGGCAGAAGATTTTCGCAAGAGACCCAAGCTGAGCCCATAATGGGCGCCCGCATTACGGCGGCTCCGCGCGCAGGTGGTCCCGGCAAGTCCAATCCCGCCAAAGCGCTCAAAAAGGACAACGGTGTCTTTGCTCAACGGACTAAACTGGGCTTAAAAACGTCCCATTTTTCTGCGACTGTAATTATGGGAAAATAACAAGAACAGCGCTGGATAAGTTTCACAAATCTCCCCCTTACCCTCAGTCTCCCCTCCCCCCCCCCCCCCGCCCAGCGATTTCACAACCCTTTACTCTCTGGGAAAAAAGAAAAAGAAAAAAACAAAAGCGTCCATGCTCTGCTCTGGGTTCGTGACAGAGGGCCTTCGACGGGGAAAACAAGTGAAAAACAATCCTGGACACGACGGGGCAGGCCTTGGACCGGCTCGGCTCGGCTCGGCGCGGCAGAAATAGCTTTCTGCATTCTAACGTCGACGGCGGTGTTAATGAGCGCGAAGGTCAGCCCAGGGCTGAACGTGACGGATCGCGTGCAGGACTCTCGCCCGTCCGGAGTCCCCTGTCAGCAGTTTCGAAGCAGAAATAGAAGCCCTCGGTAAAAACAAGGAGGTCAGCCTGCCCTGCCCTGCCCATGGAGCTGGCCCCTCATAAAAATCTATTTCACCCCCCCCCCCCCCCCCCCCACCCCTGCTGCGCCTCCTCATCCCCCAATCCCAGCGAAGGTTGGCGAAGAGCATTCCAAATTCGCCCCCCGTATATTTAACGTGCGCTATCCTGCACCCCGGGAGGGGCGTCTGCTGTGCTTTGTGCCACAGCGCATAACACAAGCTGAATTTCTAGAAACTTCCCCAGTGTCAGCCCACAGCAGGGCATGCAGGGAAATTTCCTCGGTCAGCTGCTCCAGCTCAGACGCCACCGCACAACAACCTGCACAGAAACCCCCCAGCTGATTCACTGGCTCACATGCACGAAGGAGCGCGGGATTCTGGGTAACCTTGTGATAGACAGCTGTAAAAACTAAATCGAAACAAGAGAACAAAAACAAAACAAACACAAGAACATCACAGGACAGTTTTAGGTACTTTTACCACCTACTTTTTCCCTCAACCAACTTCCTCAAAACATCCCACTAAAAAGTACACCACCCCACAGTACCAGAATTGAAAGCATTACAATTCAAATTTTACTCCAGCTGATAGTTCCTGGATTCATTTTCCCTGGTCTGAAGTGCACAAAGCTCCATCTGAATGTGAAACTCAGCTTCAGACTGAGAGCAAATGAGATCCAAACGCTTCCTGAAGACATGGTACTGACAGGCCTAGCTGTAGTTGGCGCCATGCCACTGTTGTCTTGTGTCCTCCAAAGATAAAGACGACAATGCCCATGTCAATCATTGACAAGGTCATGCCGGTTCTTCCCAATTAAAAGTGCGGCAGAACTTCCCCTCAGATATAGATACCACTTCTTACCGGAACCTTCTTTTACAACGACAACAACAAACAAAAAAAATCAACGCGCATGAAAATTTGGAGAGCATCTGAGGTAAGCAGCAACTCTGCATTCCACACATTGCAGGCCTCCATTTGACTGCTGCCAGAACACGCTGTTCTTATCGACTTTTAGCAATTTTTTACTCTTCTTTCACTCTGTAAGGCACCAAGAAGAGGCACCAAGAAGAGGGTCAAATAAATTAAGATGTTATAACAAACTTACAATTCTAGATCAGAAGCACAGCTTGGTTTACTTGAATTCCGACTCTAGTGCATGCAGATTACACTCCTCTTTGATCCTGTCACATGGAATTCATCATGTCTTGTTAATGGTAATGGTAAATGGACTGCATTTATATAGCGCATTTATCCAAAGCGCTTTTCAATTGATGCATCTCATTCACCCATTCACACACACACACACTCACACACCAACGGTGAAAGGCTGCCATGCAAGGCACCAATCAGCTCGTGCCTGGTGAAATATGGTACGCAATTTGCGGTGGAATTTTCTACTTTACAAATTACGGACGTGGCAGATTCGCACGGGACTAAGGTCACAGGCGACCTCCGCGATTATTACAAGTTACTGGAGCTCCCCAGGCAGTACTAGCCCCGTGCGAATAGGGCTTTAGGGAGCACACGGGGCTTCCTCTAACTCCAGTCCCAAATGCAAAGTGAGCGCAGTGCGATAAAAGCACTCTGTCTTCCTGAGTGTCAGGCCTGAGCAAAGACAAGCACGTTACATGGACAGCTGAGAACTACTATTTCTGTGCTGTAACACAGCACCAGAGATTATCAAACGAGTGCTCCAGGGACGCCTTGTATGACAGGAAGAAAAGGGCCCGACCGCAACCCAAAGGCAACCGCTCAAGGGGTCGCTGTGTGGTAAACACGAACAAAACGGACTCTGACCTCACCCTCTCTCGACTTCAACTACAACCTACAACGGCAACCAACCACAAACTCCCGTGAAGTAGAATGGTGAAGAGTACGTTCACGAAACACGCAGGGTCAATATTTGACACTTTAGGGGCTCAAAATCCTCCCGCTATGAATTTTACGTCTTCAGCCCCCCGATTGGATTCAAAGGGGAAGTGCCGTTTCGGAGTCAGCCGGGCTGCTGATTGGACGATGGTCTGAACGACGCCCCCCCCCCCTGCGCTGTGACCGTCACCTGTGGACTTGTAGAGCATTCCCGTCATCGTCCCGGCCGCCACCGTGTTGAGGTCGTCCTCCGCCCCCCTGGCCTTCTCGATCAGCACGCCGCACGCGCTGTACAGTAGTGCTGCAACCAAATGGAGAGCGGTCAAACTAACACACGCACACGCGCACACACACACACACACACGCTCACACGCGCTCACACGCGCTCACACACGCGCTCACACACACGCGCTCACACACACGCGCTCACACACACGCGCTCACACGCGCTCACACGCGCTCACACGCGCTCACACGCGCTCACACGCGCTCACACACACACACGCGCTCACACACACACACACGCGCTCACACGCGCTCACACGCGCTCACACACACACACACGCGCTCACACGCGCTCACACACACACACACGCGCTCACACGCGCTCACACACACGCGCTCACACACACACAGACGCTCACACACGCTCACACGCGCTCACACACACACACTGCGGCACCGATGGCGTCTTTACAGCGGCCCTCAGATCGCTTACGAGCAGCTAGCGATGCCAGCGTTCTGGGCAGAGCCTTACCCAAGCCCCAAAAACAACGACCCCCCCCCCACCCCCCACCCCCCCACCCCCAGAAAACCAGAAGCAGAAACTGCACGCTCAGCGCTGCAGGCTGCCGACACAGCACTTTCACATCTTCCCGCTCCCTGTCCGTCCGTGTGGCCCCAGATCAGGCGACTGGGTCCATCAGCTCAGAGCCCCCCCCCGTGCTCCTCCAGACAGGCATACAGGGCCAGCGGGAGTACTGAAGTTCAGGCTTGACACAGTGCTGTGTGTGCTTGGTGTAGGTGTGTGGAGGCGGAGGCGGAGGCGGCGGCGGCGATGGTCTCCGGTCGGGGGCGGAACCACTCACCCAGCGAGCCCAGCGTGTTCGCCCATGTGGCCCCCTGCCGCGTCACCAGGTTCAGGATCCTGAAGCGGAGAGAGAGGGGGGGGAGAGAGAGAGAGAGAGAGAGAGAGAGAGAGAGAGAGAGCAGCGGTGGAGCGTTAATGACAGTGAGCGGCCTTGCATCACCTGCCGTCTATCACAGTGTGTGACTGAACAGGTGGTACTTCCTTTCCACCAGGGGAACTAAGACTGAAGGCCATCGCATTGCCCTCTACCCCAGTGTCTGACCGACCTCTCACTAGAGGCACTGAGAGCCTGTTTTGCACGCACGCCCCGTGTGTCAGTCACTGCCATTGGTGGGCGTTGCCATCATCACCCTGCCCCGCCCCCCCCCCGCCTACCCAGGGACTGTGTTTACTGCCCTCTCCAGAGACCCTGACCCCAGGAACGCCAGCTGTGTTTGAGAGCTCACGGCTGTGTCAACACAGGTGCTCCAACACAGGTGTGTCAGAGGTCACATGTTACACTGAGGCAGGTGAGCACAACTAAACGTGAAACAGAGAGAGAGAGTTCGTGAGAGCCAGACGGGGAGAACGACAGAGAGAACGCGAGGTTGCCGAAGGCCAAATATCTTATCCTGTAGGCAAAATATCACTGATTATCGTTTCTTTTTATTTTGGCAAACATACAGGCAACCTGTGTGTGTTCAATTATAAGCCAGGATGAAGTGGCAAGACTAAAATGCAATTTGGCAGACTTCGTTAAGGGAGTCGGCAGACCCAAAACACCATCTGAACATTTAGTGTTCTTTACAGCAACTTCTGTCTAGAGAGAACTTTGCAAACTCAAAAAGCGTTGATTCGTGACCAACTTTTAAATTTACCACACTTCTGAAGTCGCTTATTTCCTGTTACTGTAAGCTGCTGTTACTAGAAACAATAACAGTTTACTGTGAGAAGAAGCTACCCAACAAGCTCATCAAGGGAGGAGTTCTGTTTAATCCTGTTACTGTAAGCATTTGACATTTGTAATTTGGATGCCACCATCACTGCCTATCCATGGTCTGAAAGAAAGCTGAGTGTGAGTGTGATCACAGCTTAAGATGCACTTAGTCTGTGGCTAACAGTTCTGCAGCCATATACTGATCAGTGTGGTGTTAAAAAAGCTTTCAAAACTAAGAGGAGGCCAGGGTCCAAATGTATGTAGCAATTGCAATGCTGGCAGCATTGCTGGCATGTGAATTTGTGAGCATTAGACCTCAAATGTGTAACAAATGTTACAGCAACTGCAATAAAATCACTTTCTGATCAGACCAGTTGATCTTATTCCAAGAATAACACAAATGTACTGTTTCCACAGAACAGATTTAGCAATAATTGATAAGCTGTCAGTAAAAGCAGCCATGTATTTTCCTGGTTAGATCAAAAAATGGTGCATTATTTTAGACATCTGATGAGCTGCACATATTCACAAAGACTTACATTTCATTGTTCAGACACTCCACATAAGATTTTGCATAGTTGCCACATTTGGCCTTGAACAGTGAAACTCAGGAAATGTTTTTCAAAAGATGACCAGTACTCAGGAGGACAAACTAATATATGTGGTATGACTGCCACCTGTTGGTTAAAGACGTATTACTCCTTTGGAAATTCTGAATACAAAAAAATGGGTCTTTACATTCTTTCTTACAGTCTTTACAAGGGTTCAGGAAACTTTAATCTGTATATTCTTTGCTGGTGTGTTGTTTTAATACTTTTTTGCATTCACAGATGGCCCAGAAATATTTTTAAATTATTCTTGTAAAAAAAAAATTTTTTAAGTATAAATCCTGTGCAGAAATGGACTAACCTTCCCCCTTGGCTAAATGACAGGTATTCAGTGAGCGGGGTTAACTGGGTGTTCGTTACATTAACACAAACCCTAAGCCCAGTGAAATCCCTGAAACATGTAATATGTAAATGACACTCTTGCCACTGTTTTGTGCAGTCAAGGCAAGTCAAGTTGAAAATGCCTAGGCCTAAACACTGTCCCTTCTCTGAATGCAGAGAAAGCAATACGCTTTTTTCTTTTCCCAAAAAATGAAAAGACCTGCAAGAAATCCTGTAAGTCTGTTTCTGCCTCAAAAAATAACATGGTATACATTTCGGCCTTACACACTAACATACTTACTGTATGTTTCGGCCATACACACTCGCATACTTACTGTATGTTTTTTCCTTACACACTAACATACTTGCTGTACATTTTGGCCTTACACACTCACATACTTACTGTACGTTTCTGCCTTACACACTGACATACTTCCTGTATGTTTCGGCTATACACACTCGCATACTTACTGAAAGTTTCTGCCTTATACACTAACATACATACTGTACGTTTCTGCCTTACACACTAACATACTTAGTGCAAGTTTCTGCCTTACACACTCACATACTTTCTGTATGTTTCGGCCGTACACACTAACATACATACTGTACGTTTCTTCATTACACACTCACATACTTCCTGTATGTTTCGGCCATACACACTTGCATACTTACTGTACGTTTCTGCCATACACACTGACATATATACTGCAAGTTTCTGCCTTACACACTCGCATACTTACTGTACGTTTCGAGGCTTGGACCATGCCATGTCTCTCGTCTCTGCCAGCCCCATGCGAAGGCCATTAAGAGCTCCGAATGTTGCCCCTGGCAGAAGCATCAGGGCAGATATTAGATACAACACCCCTGCTGCAAGGGTACTCTGTATGCACCTCTTTAGACAAAACCCACCACCCCTTGTCTCGATTCCATCCCCTACTAAATGTAATGTACAAAGCACAACCCAACTTGTATGCCTGTTCTACATATATATGCATCTGTGTGTGTGTGTGTGTGTGTGTGTGTGTGTTGACCCCAGAACCTTTATTCTTTGAAACTGACACATTACCTAATTTTTCAGTTGTCAGGCGCACAAGCAAAAGCAAAATGAATGATAATATCAGGGTCTAATCGGTATTGGCCAATTATAGCTAATAACAACCAATCTGATAAGCCGAAATGAAGGCGCATCATACTGTACATGCGCAAGAGAGCTGACGCGTGATATGCATGAAAATATCCAGGCCCTTTTTATTTATTTATGTTTTTCGATTTATACTTTTCACCAGCCACTTTAAAGCTGCACAAACTCAGTTATCTAGAATCATGCTCTCTGCGTAATTAAAAAAAAAATTGAACCTAAATTTCATAAAAAATGTGTTAGTTTTCATTACATTACATTACAGGCATTTAGCAGACGCTCTTATCCAGAGCGACTTACACAACTTTTACATAGCATTTTACATTGTATCCATTTATACAGCTGGATATATACTGAAGCAATTTCGGTTAAGTACCTTGCTCAAGGGAACAACGGCAGTGTCCTACCCGGGAATCGAACCTGCGACCTTTCGGGTAACAAGTCCAGTTCCTTACCCGTTCCCAGTTCCTTACTGGGGCGATATAGCTCAGGAGGTAAGACCGATTGTCTGGCAGTCGGAGGGTTGCCGGTTCAAACCCCGCCCTGGGCGTGTCGAAGTGTCCTTGAGCAAGACACCTAACCCCTAACTGCTCTGGCGAATGAGAGGCATCAATTGTAAAGCGCTTTGGATAAAAGCGCTATATAAAATGCAGTCCATTTATATAAAATGCAGTCCATTTACCCACTGTGCTACACTCCGTCCTTGATAAACTCAGATCTGTGCAATTTGGCTGCAGTTTACATTTGCGTTATAATGCAAAAACGCCGTTATCAACATCATCATTAACCAAAATAAGCAGCCAAAAGTTGTTTTCTTATGTTGGCCCCAAAATTTCCATACTGTGCATCCCTAAAGTAAAAAAAAGTGAAGCTGCGAGGAAAGGTCAGCATGACAGGCGGAGAAATGGAGAGAAGAGCTCGGCCCTTACCTGTAATGCAGCAGCCCCCGATGGTGAAAAAGGCCAGCTCAAACCGCCCACGTGTCTTATTGGCTCCCGTGGGGAGGATAAACTCATCGCTGTCCTGAAGACAACACAGAGTACAGTGATCAATCAATCAATCAATCAATCAATCAATCAATCAAATTTTATTTGTATAGCGTATTTTACAGCAGTTGTCACAATACGCTTTACAGACAACCCTGGCCTAAGGCAACAGTGGCAAGGAAAACTCCCTGTGGCAGATGGGAAGAAACCTTGGAAGGAACCAGGCTCAAGGGGGAAACCCATCCTGCTCTGGTCGACTCAGGGTGCCGACTGGTGACCAACATGTCAGTCAGTTTTATAGGGTTTATGACATGGCTCTGAAAACAGAGCTATGCGTTTTCTCACACATTTCCATGGTGACCGATATTTTAAAAATGAGCTATGCACTTTCTCAGTCATTATCATAAAATCATGATGTCCCCATGTTGCCAGATGTTATTAGGCCAACTGTGTTTGCCTAGATCAGGGGTATCCAATCTTATCCAAATGATTGAAGACCATTGTTGGTTCATTAGTTGAACCAGGTGTCGTAGTGCTGGGCTAAAACAAAACCTTCACCCACATTAGCCCTTTTTGGATAAGATTGGACACCCCTGGACTAGATACATCAAGACAGGCAAAAAGAAGCACTTTAACCCACACCACGTTATATTGTACAAATTTTAATTAGAATGAATCTGGTTCACGACTGGGATGCTACATCTCAGTCCTAAGGTACCATGTGTATTCTGGTTAAAGAACAGTTCAATGAAACACTGATGGCAACAACCCAAACTTACATTGTGTTCAAATATGGAAGGACGAGTTTGGGAACCTCTTATTGATGAATCACTCAATTGCATCGCTATTGTACTGTCCAAAAACACATGAGAGGAATGCTCTCATCACTGACTTACCATGACATCAACTCTGGCAACTTACCTGCGTTAGGTATCGGGGGTCCACGTTCAGATAAGGGGAGAGGGGGCTCATTCCTGTTACTGTGCGATAAGAGTAATAGAAAACGTTTGATAAACGGTTTACGATCATTACAACAAGCTAACGTTACCAACATCCCATGAGGCAAGCCATAACGCAACTGCCAATGAACAGGTAACTAAAATAGTGCGGTTACTTAAATAGTACTTACATGGCACTCCGGCGAGCTCAGTGTTGGAATATTCAGGTGCCGCCCCCCCAAAAAGACTACCAAATCCCCCCTTGGACTCGCCAGACCCCGGCAAGTTATTGTCCATGTTTCTGTCCAACCGACCTGGATAAGCTACACCAGTAAAAAATAATAAAAATGGCAACCTACGTAAAGCCAGGAAGTAACTGACGCTAGCTAAGCTAGGCTGAACTAATTCGGCACAACGCGACCTGGCAGCAAATCCGAAAGGTATCTCGTGAATGTGGTTACTGTCTTAAATAATAAAACGAACTTTATTGATCGACATAATTGTTGATGTAGTTATTAGTTAATGTGTGTAATTAAACATCTTTCAATTTTAGCTACCTCTCTGACCTCCACATTCCTTAGTAACAGTTACACAGCCGTAAAGCAGATCTTAGCCGCAAATATTTTTTGTCACCTAGCAGTCTTCCTAAACTAGGTAGGCCTACCTTAAGTAGATAAAACTGAATAATGCGTTTGCACGTACTGTTTAATCACAATACATAATGTATATAGGGTAATGGACGAAGAATTCAAATCTGAGTCCGTAGATACACTACGAGATCGAGATATTGCACGTTCCTATTCGAAATTGGACGGGCTTTTCGACAATGAATCACGACAGGATGCGCGTGCATTACTTCTTACTCGGTGGTTCTACGTACTGAGTGCTTCCACTTTCAATTTTTTCTGACCACCCCAACAACCGATCCAGGATCATCTTACACAGCTCACATACGATTGAACCCCGTTTTGTGAAAAATATTGCTGATCCGAGGTTGGTACGTTACATTAGGTAGAAACTAACATTATAGGTGTTATTTACACCAGTCCGCTGCTGTTGAATCCAGAACGAAGGAAGAGACAATGCGCCTTGTAGCTGCTGTACCGACGGCAATTTCTGCAAAATAAACAATTGGTAAATACTCTATGATCAATGACGATATTTGGTGTCAACGAAAATCCTGCAAATTAGCTATTTAGCTGGATAATTGTTCCATGTATTTGCAGATTATAGCTATCTGAATAACTAGCTAGAAAGCTAGCAAAACAGCTAGCCTGTTTGCTTTTCCAGCTAACCTGGCTAGCTATGCTGAAAAACAATATGAAACACGGTTTCATAACATATAAATCAGATCAGCATTGCCTATCTGTAAGGCATGGCCTAGTTAGCCAGGTACTGGCGGTAGATGTTTCCCAATCATCTAACACAATCCAGTGCAGCTAACTAGCTAATGTCTGTTTGTTTGGGGTTTTTTTCTTCTTCAGATAACCCAGCTATGCTGAAAACAACATGCAACACGATATAATGGAATTTAGATCAGAACAGCACTGCCTAACTGTTAGGCCTTACCTAGTTAGCCAGATATTAGCGATAGATGTGTGTCTCAGTAAGCTAACAGTTGTTAGGTACATGTGAATTAAAGTTCGGAATCGCTTGCTATCTACCTAGATATGTAGACGAACATTGTCATTTGCCATACCTAACTGTATATAGCGGTAGCGGTGTTTGTGGCCCAAAAGTTGATTTTTAAATTGTGTTTAGTGTAGGTATCTATAGCTGTGAGAACTTGTAAATCATGAACGATTGCTCTTCAACACATTTCGCGTTATTGTTAGTTCGTGCATTTCAAAGGATATTTATATTGGGAATTAGAACAGAACAGAACAGAACCACTTCGAGTCTCTGGAATATAACCAATAATTTTCCTTGCTGAGACCTGTGTTTGGCTTCAAATTTACTAACTGAGCGAAACAGAATTAACAAACTGATAATCTTGCATATCTGGTTGCTGCGTTGTGGTACAGCTAAACTAGATGATGGCCATTGGACAGATAAATACATTTTCCTCCTAACCTCCAAATCCTTATGCTTCTTCAGTATCCCAGAGGTTGTTTTTGAGCCAAGCAAGTAAAGCTACATGAGCTTCTTAGTGGTTTCAATTACTGTGCAACAGCAAATGTTTACCTATTTTAATCAACACCGTTTTTGAATATTAGTTTTTTTGATTTTTAATGTCATCCTCAGGTGACATTAATATGCATTTGCAGGCCCTATTCTAACTAAACTCAAAGCAAATACAGTTACTGTGAGGTAGAGTGATATTGTCATTTCTCGCTGAGCTGTGGTTTGACTTTGTTCATGTCTATTCTTTCAGGAGCTGCAGAACCTATATTTTACCCTCACATTGGAGTACTAGGGATCTGTTTGAGTCTGAATAAGTCTGAAGTGTATTCGTTTCAGAAAAACTGAAGACATGGAGAAGAAATCAGTTTTCCCAAATTCCTGACTCGAGAACTGAATCTACCTCATCAGGACACAGCACAATGGAAATAGAGTACGTAACAGTCGGTCTCGACCCCCAAGTAACTGAATACATTGTAGAGAAGCTGATGTAGAGTCTAGCTTCTCGCCTACCCATGTGAAAACCGAACCTGATCAAGATTTTAATGAAAACAATAGTCAGGTACCTTGTCCCACCCTGGCTACTGAAGAAATTAAATTGGAGCCAGATGCAGGTACCTATGAACACACAGATGTGTACTTGGACCAAAACTCAGAAGCCACAGCTCAAGCTGAAACTTGCCTTGAGCAGGCCATTTATATCGCTAAGGAGGGGCAACCCGCTGAAGTACTTTACCAGATTAAAGATGAAATGGAAGAATCGGACTCTGACGTATTGGGGGTTGGCCGGTTCCATGCTAAGGGAAAAAAACAATTGAAAAGGCAGAAAAAAAAGCCAACCGTTAAGAGGATGAAACCTCTTAGCACTCCCACAGAGTCAGACTGGCCAACGTTGGGAATTTACTTGGGCAGGGCGGAGTTCACGCAGGGTTCGAGTCTACATTTGCACTGAGTGCGGAAAGAGCTTCAGAGGAAAGGAGAACATGCTGAAGCACCTTCAGAGCCACGCGCAGGACGGCTCGCACACCTGCGTCCGGTGCAAGGAGAAATTTCCGGATTCTGGAAGCCTACTCAGACACGTGAAGTGTGCGCACACGCATAAAGAAGAATTCCACTGCTCTCTGTGTGGAACGTACTTTCAGACCGCAAACACGTTTGCCAGGCACATGAGGATTCACTCCGGTGATGAAGTGTTCGTCTGCTCTGACTGTGGGAAGAATTTCCGCCATAGGTCTAGTCTGTCGAGACATCAGCATATTCATAGGCTTGAGGAGGAGGAGGATTCTTTAATCCAGTGTGGTTATAGTAGTAGTAGTAGTACCAGTAGTATCAGCAGTAGCAGTAGTAGCTCTAGTAGTAGCTCTAGTAGTAGCAGCACAAGTAATAGTAGTAGCAGAACTTTTCCATCGCCTGCTAAACGTTCAAAGGCTTTATTTACATCACCTAAACTTGTTATACATGAGAAGAAGACTCCACCTAAATCATTCTTGTGTGTCAAATGTGGGAAGAGATTTAATCATTCCTCCAGCCTTTCGCGACACCGGCTGACTCACCAGGAGGATAAAAAACCGTTGCCCAGCATCTCCACGGAACTGAAAAGCCCCCCCAGGAAGCCGTCGGCACAGCGAGGAAAGCCTTTCACGTGCACACACTGCGACAAGCGTTTCGCCCACTCCTCAAGCCTCCGCAGGCACGTGCAAACTCACGAGCAGATGCCGTATCAGTGCCCCCTGTGCCACAAGGGTTTCCTAACGCTAGCGGCGCTCAGCAGCCACCAGAGGTGTCACCAGGACGGCAAGAGTCGGCAAGACAGGAAAGTGCACGCGTGCTTTGAGTGCGGCAAATCGTTCAGTCATTCCTCGAGCCTTTCGAGACACCGCCACACTCATTTGCAGGTGCAACGTGTGTCAGCAGGGCAGTACGTTGACACAAATTCACTTTCGCTTTTTCAGTCTTCAGTGGATTTCATTCCAACGCTCACTGAGAAATTGGTGGTGAAACCATAAGAAGCTCGGATAACGTGTAAAGGAGTTTGGCTCGCGTCAGAGCTGCCCTTAAATGTGACACAGTGCTCGGTTCTGTTTTGTTGGTCCTGCTTGGTGTCAGTGTGATGGTGTCGGACACGAATCCCGAAATGGGGGGGAGAGAGAGAGAGAGGCCCGTCACAGCCGGAATCCCGCGGCTGCGGGGAATCTTCCGGGTCTTCGCGCGGGGCAGCCGCGGGGCCCTCACTCCAAGCCTCTGGTTACCGCGGAGCTGCTCTCCGAGGCGTCTGGGTGAGATCGAGGACGGGTCCGCCGCGCGCTTTCCCCGTCGTCTCCCCAGCATGCACTGCAAACGCGAGCGGTCGGCGAGCCGCCTTCCCCTCCTGAGATCTGCGGGCCGTAAGGAAAGCCTTTAATACTACATCTGCAGCGGCTCTGAGCTCCATACCGAGTACTTCCTGTCCGTCTATTACAGTATGACATCATCACCTGTATGTATATAGTGGTGGGGTATTAAGGACAGCTTCAGACAGTTTCAGACAATTGCCTGTATATATAATGTGCTGGGGCATTAAGGACAGTGAACAGCCTTGTGTCACCTGCCGTCTGTCACAGTGTGTGACTGACCAGGTGGCACTGAGAGCTGGGGCTCATTTCTATTTCAGTTCTATTAAAGAAATTTACTGAAATTCAAACCTGCTTTCAGTGTTGTTCACACCATTAGATGTATGTACATGGTGTGGAATTAGACTGAAAGCCATCGCATTGCCCTCTACCCCAGTGTCTGACTGATCCTCTCACTAGAGGCATCTCTCACTGAGAGCCTGTTTATGCATGCACGCCCGTGTGTCAGTCACTGCCATTGGTGGGCGTTGCCATCATCACCCTGCCCCGCCCCCCTGCCTACCCAGGGACTGTGTTTACTGCCCTCTCCAGAGACCCTGATCTCAGAAACACAGCTGTGTTTGAGAGCTCATGGGTATGTCAACACTGATGTGTCAACGCAGGTGCTCCAACACAGGTGTGTCAGAGGTCACATGTTACACTGACGCAGGTGAGCACAATTAATCAAGAAGTAGGGAGAGAGTGTATGTGAGAGACAGCTGGTGGGGGTGAGAGTGAATGTGAGCTTGCAGAAGGCCAGATATCTTACCCTATATATAAAATATAATTTTCCCTCTGTTGGCCACCTTTTGTGTATGAGCCATCTTTCCTTTTATTTTGGTACACATACAGGCAACCTGTGTGTGTGCGATTCTAAAGCGAAGAGAAGAGGTTTGAGCCAGGATGAACTGGCAAGGCAAAAATGCAGTTTGGCAGGCTTTGTTAAGGGAGTCGGTTGACCCAAAACATTTAATGTTCTTTACAACAACTTTTATCAGACTGACTTTTGCAAACTCAAAAAAATCAATGATTTGTGACCCAATTTTTTTTTTCAATGGTAATTAGAAACAGTAAGAGTTTCCTGTAAGAAGAAGCTACACAAGCTGGTCAAGGGGGAGTTCTGTTTAATCCTGTTACAGTAAGATTTTGACATTTGTAATTTTGATGCCACCACCACTGCCTATCCATGGTCTGAAAGAAAGCTGAGTGTGAGTGTGATCACAGCTTAAGATGCACTTAGTCTGTGGCTAACAGTTCTGCAGCCATATACTGATCAGTGTGGTGTTAAAAAAGCTAAGGGGAGACAAGGGTCCAAATGTAAGTAGCAATTACAATGGTGGCAGCCTTGCTGGCATGTGAATTGTGTGCATTAGATCTCAAATGTGTAACCAGTGTGGATTGGAATCAGTGACATGTTAAACACAGCACCAGTTTAAGTATTAATTTACAAAATTGCAATAAAACCTTTTCTGATCAGACCAACTGACCTTCTTATTCCAAGGATAATACAAATGTGGTGTTTTTTGCCGAAAAGATTTTGAAGCTGTCAGTCAAAGCGACTATATATTGTTCCTGGTAAGATTAGAAAATCATGTATTCTTTTAAATGTTTCGTGAGCTGCAGGTATTCACAAAGGCAGACTGACTTTTATAAGCAACTAATTGATAGTTATTTGTTTACTCACTCCACCTAAGCATTTCCATAGTTACCACATGTGGGTTTGAACAGTGAAATTTGGATGTCAGGAAATGTTTTTTTAAAGGTAACCTGTAGTCAGTGAACTTCATTGCCTGTAGTAATGAGGACAAGCTAAGATATGCAGCATTACTGCCACCTGTTGGTTAAAGAGCAGTATCCCACAAGGACGATCAGCTTCAAAAACTAAAGCACATACTGTACATAAGACTTGGCAGTGGGAAGAGACTTTAAACACTAACATACTGTACGTTTCTGCCTTCAAAAATAACATACTTAAACACTAACATACTGTACTTTTCTGCCTTATACAGTAACATATTGTACTTTTCTGCCTTAAACACTAACATACCCGCAAACGTCCCTCAAAGGTCGTCCGTGAGTGAGTGAGTGACCACAATTTGCCATGCATAGCCCACGGTGCCAGTTCCTGTGCGCCGTGGGAAAAAGAAGCTGAGTTACACATGCTTAGCGTTACTTACTGTACTTCTCAGCCTTAAACAGTAACATACTGTACTTTTTTGCCCTAAGCAGTAACATACTGAACATTTAGAGGCTTGACCATGCCATGTCTCTAGTCTCTGCCAGCCCCATGCAAAGGCCGGTAAGAGCTCCAAATGTTGCCCCTGGCAGAAGCATCAGGGCAGATATTAGATACAACACCCTTGATGCAAGGGTACTCGGTATGCACCTCTTTAGACAAAACCCAGCTCCTCTTGCCTCTACTAAATGTAATATACAAAGCATAACCCAACTTGTATGCCTGTTCTACATATATATGTGTCTCTATGTGTGTGTGTGTGTGTGTGTGTTGACTCCAGAACTGTTTATTCTTTTAAACTGAGACATCACCCCATTTTTTCAGCTGTCAGGTGCCCAAAGAAAGAAAAATTAATGATGATATCAGGGTCTAATCAGTATCAGCCAATTATAGCTAATAACAAACTTAAATGTTATATGCTATTATCGGTATTGGCTGAAAAGCTAAGATTACGATATGATAGCGCATCATACTGTACATGTGCAAGAAATCTGACGTGTGATATGCGTGAAAACATCACACTTTTTATTTGAATATTTATTTAATATTTATTTTCTCACCAGTCAACATAATACGCAATGCTACACAGTGACTCCGTTATCTTGAATCATGCTCTCTGCATAATAATAGTTTTTAAAAAAATATTTCAAACCACATTTGTTAGTTTTCCTTGATAAGTTGAGATCTGTGCTCACGTATGCTTTGAATGTGGAAATTTGGTTGTAGCTACAGTTGTGTTGTAATGCATAACTTGCATTATCAACATCATTATTGGCCAAGATTGGTTACTGATGTCGGCCCAAAAATGTCCATACTGTGCTTCCCTAAACAAGCACAGAACCGTCCAGACCCATGGTGCAACTCACTTCCACAGACACATTTTACCTGGCACCACCTGCCCATGCGTCCCACAAAACGTCGCTCAAAGGTCGTCCGTGAGTGAGTGAGTGACCACAATTTGCCATGCATAGCCCACGTGGGAAAAGAAGCTGAGTTACGCATGCTTAGCGTTCTATCCAACCAGGGGTGGACTGGAACCGGAAGGATGCCGTCTATGGAGTTACAGAGGCTGAACCACAATTTTTTTTGACCACCCCAACAACCGATCCAGGATCACCGTACACAGCTCAAATACGATTCAACCCCGTTTTGTGAAAAATGTTGCGCTGATCCTAGGTTAGTGAGTTGCATCAGGTAGAAACTGCGCGCGTTACGTACACCCATGCGCAGATTTGGAATTCACGACGCAGGAAGAGAGAATACGCCTTGTGGCTGCTGTACCGACGGCAATTTCTGCAAAATAAATATTTGGTAAATACTCTGTGATAAATTACGATATTTTAGTGTCAAATATAATCCGGCACATTCGCTATTTAGCCCGATAATTGATCCATGTATTTACAGATCATATGAATCAAAAACAAAATGGCTAGCTAGCAAAACAGCTAGCTTGCTTGCTTTTCCAGCTAACCTAGCTCGCTAGCTATGCCGAAAAACAATCTGAAACACTATTTAATGAAATATGTATCAGATCATCATTGCCTATCTGTAAGGCATTAGTCTACCTAGTTAGCCAGGTATTGGCGGTGGATGTGTGTTCCAATCAGCTACACAGTCCAACACTGCTAGCTAATGCCTGCTTGTCTTTTTCACAGCTAAACTAGCTATTCTGAAAACAATATGTAGTAAATGCGATTTTATGAAATATATGTCAGAACAGCATTACCTATTTGTAAGGCCTTACCTAGTTACTCAGGTATTTGTGATAGATTTGTGTCCCAAACAGTCGAACACAGCTTGTGTTTGCTAACGATACGTTTGAATTAAAGTCTGGAATCGCTTTCTGTCTATCCAGCTATGTATATGGACATTGTCATTATTTAAGTATCTAGCTGTGAGAATATATTATGGCCGATTGTTTTTCAACACATTTCACGTTATTGTTGGTGCATTTCAAAGGCGATTCTCACACCGAGAATTAACAAATCACTTTCGCTACAAAGCATTGTAAATTTGGAATTAGAACAGAACAGAACAGAACCACATCTAGTCTCTGGAATATAACCAATAATTTTCTCTATTGGGCTTCACATTTACTAGCTGAACAAAACAGAATGAACAAACTGATAATCTTACGTATCTAATTACTGCATTGCGGTACAGCTAAACCAAGTAATGGCCATTGGATAGATGAATACATTTTCCTCTTAATCTTTCAATTGCTTATGCTTCAGAGGTTATCCCAGAGGTTATGCTTTTGAGTCAGGCATATAAAGCTACATGAGTTTCTTGGTTCTTAGTGGTTTCAATTATTGTGTACCATCAAAGGTTTACCAATTTTATCCAACATTTTTGAATATTCATGTTTTTTTTTTGTTGACATCCACAAGTGACATTAGTATACCTCTGCAGTCCCTATTCTAACTAAACTCAAAGCAAATACAGTTACTGTGAGGTAGAGTGATATTGTCATTTCTCGCTGAGCTGTGGTTTGACTTTGTTCATGTCTGTTCTCTCAGGAGCTGCTGAACCTATATTTTACACTGACATTGGAGTACAAGGGACCTGTTTGAGTCTGACAGAAGACAGGAAACTGAGAACAGGGCAGAGAAATCAGGCTTTCCAAATTCCAGACTCAAGAACTGAATCTACCTCATCAGGACATAACGCAATGGAAATTGAGTATGTAACCATCGGCCTTGACCCCCAAGTAACTGAGTACATTGTAGAAGAAGCTGATGTAGAGACTAGCTTCTCGCCTACCCATGTGAAATCTGAACATGATCAATATTTTAATGAATGTAATAGTGAGGTACCTTGTCCCACCCTAGCTACTCAACAATTTAAATTGGAACCACATTCAGGTGCCTATGAACACACAGATGTGTACTTGGACCAAAACTCACAAGTCACAGCTCAAGCTGAAACTTGCCATGAGCAGGACATTTATATTGCTAAGGAAGGGCAACCCGCTGAAGTACTTTACCAGATTAAAGATGAGACGGAAGAATCGGACTCTGACGTATCGGGGTGTGGCTGGTTCCAGAGCGCTCCTACAGAGGTAGGCTTAGCTAATGTTGGGCTTTTGCTTGGGGAAAGCGGAGTTCAGGCAGGGTTCGAGTCTTACGTGTGCACCGAGTGCGGAAAGAGCTTCAGAGGAAAGGAGAACGTGCTGGAGCACCTTCAGAGCCACGCGCAGGACGGCTCGCACACCTGCATCCAGTGCAAGGAGAAATTTCCGGATTCCGGAAGCCTACTCAGGCACGTGCAGTGTGAGCACACGCATAACGAAGAATTCCACTGCTCTCTGTGCGGAATGCGCTTTCAGGCTGCCAAAGCCTTTGCCAGGCACATGAGGATTCACTCCGGCGACGAACTGTTTGTCTGCTCTGACTGTGGGAAGAATTTCCGCCATAGGTCTAGCCTGTCGAGACATCAGCAAAAGCATACGCGCAAGCCTGAGGAGGAGGAGGATTCTTTAACCCGGTGTGGTTTTAGTCGTAGTAATAGTACCAGTAGCATCAGCAGTAGCAGTAGCAGTAGTAGCAGTAGTAGTAGCACTAGTAGCAGCACAAGTAATAGTAGTAACAGAACTATTCCATCGCCTACTCCATTACCTAAGCTAGTCATACATGAGCAGCAGAAGACTGCACCTAAATCATTCTTGTGTGTCAAATGTGGGAAGAGATTTAATCATTCCTCCAGCCTTTCGCGACACAGGCTGACTCACCAGGAGGATAAAAAACCATTGCCCGGCATCTCCACGGAACTGAAAAGCTCCCCCAAGCAGCCATCGGTACAGCGAGGAAAACCTTTCACGTGCACATACTGCGACAAGTGTTTTGCCCACTCCTCAAGCTTCTACAAACACGTGCAAACTCACGAGCATATGCCGTACCAATGCTCCCTGTGCCACAAAGGTTTCCTAAAACTAGCAGCCCTCAACAGCCACCAGAAGTGTCACCAAGACCGCAAGAGACGCCAAGACAGGAAAGTGCACTCGTGCTTTGAGTGCGGCAAATCCTTTAATCATTCTTCAAGCCTTTCGAGACACCGCCACACTCATTAGTGTTAGCGCCTCAGCAACGTGTGTTAGCTGGGCCGTGCATTTGGCGCTAATTACAAGTCTTCATTGTCACTTTTTCAGTCTTCATTGGATTTTGCTCATTCACTCTCTGAGAAATTGGTGATAACACCATAAATCTGGCTTAGGTCAAAACTGTCCTTAAGTGGGACGCAGTGCTTTGTTCTTTTTTGGTGGTCGTGCATGGTGTCAGTGAGATAGGTATCAGACACAAATGTAAGTTTAATCTTTATTAAGGAGATGTTTACCTCTAATATTGTGCTGAAGTTAAATGCCTACTGTATATAGCCAATTGCTATGTAACCGAAAACAAGGGCTATTAACCGCTATGCAGTGGCATATTACTGCATAATTATTAAAATACATTAAGGCAGTGGTATCCAAACCTTGTATTTGGATATCTACCATCCTGTAGATTTTAATTTCAACCCCAATAGGTGTTTTACAGTTTGTAGTCCTAAGACGCGGAAGTAAGTTGCCATTCTCGAGCCGCGGGTTCTTTCGTCAGATTTCCAATGCATTTTTCCCATAGGGATTTCGTTTTCTCCGAAAATAAGGTCTGCGGTGAATGTAATGTTCACGTATTGTTGTACGAAATAAATTACACCCATTAATATCGCCACCGTGGATTTTAAAGCTGTTATGTGCTTTTAATAAGTAACTTGCTATATTGAAACTACAACAATGGTTGCATTCTGGCAACCGTCACTCTAGTTTCCATACTAGCCCGCCTGCACGCGACATTCGTAGTGTAATTGTCATTGGCATATGTTAAACACATACCTTTCGGCAGAAAACGAAATCCCTATGGGAAAAAAGCATTAGAAACCTGCCGAGGGAACCCATGGCGAAAGAAACGTCCCGTTTAGCCTACAAAAAGACGTCTTTACTGTAACACTATTTGCCACACCTGACTCTACTAATCACCACCTCAATGCACATTTTTAGCTGCTGAATGCAGTGTACTTTGTTAGAGTTGGAGTGAAAATCTACACGATGATAGATCTCTAGAAACAGGGCTGATCACCTCTGCAAGTAGGGCTTGGGTTGATCTAGTGTTGTAAAGGTGGCCAGGTAAATTGAGTTCAAAATTTGCTTGTAGTCCCAAGTCCTTGGGAACTGTAGTTCCTGATGAGTGGACATCTTGGAATGTAGTCCACAGAGACAACCAGTATTCAGAGAAGCAGCCCTATATGCTGTCAACAGCATGTCCAATGTTTTTTTCATTTTTTTTTATGAAACACTAACTGATGAAAGGGAGCCTAAAATGATTAAGTCACTGTAAATTGGAGTAAATTCTCAGTAAACTGTAGATCCAATTTTTTATTTTAAAGTCAGAAAGGAACAATAGCTGTGTTGCTGTTGAATATAATTTCCCTCCTACTGCCTCTTCCCACTTGAGTTTTTTTTCCGTGACATTCAGTGCGTCAGTTGCAGGTTATAATTACTGATTTAGGGCCAAGCTAGTTTTTGGGTCTTCTGCGAATGCAGTACGAAAATGTGTCACAAGATGGCAGCAGCACACTGTAAGTGAAAAGGAATAACCTTTCTTGAGGACATCAGGAGGTGAAAAGCGTTGGCATTCTGTGAAAGTGTTGTAAAATATAATATAGCTGTATCTTAATCAGTAGTTAACATGCTTAGTTAAACAGGCATATTATTCATCCTTTAGATAATTGTCCTTAGTTTTTAACTTTGTTCGTTCGTTTTTTTTTTTTTTTGTATGAATGATTCTCAGAAGTGTAGCGAAATAAAAGAAGACGATGGACGTGTCGGAAGAAAGGCTGCTGTTTCGTCTGTTCTGTCTTAGCTCTGCTCTGGTCCTTTAACGTCATTGTGTTCCAAGGTCCATTCAGCAGGTGCCATACCGCATGAAACTAGCTAACCACCGAACGTCTGAAAGATACTCTTCACAATGACTGAAAAAAGTGATGTCATCGCAGACTGGAAAATTACTGGTATGAAAAGTATAAATGTAATGAAGGCTTATGGGCCGGCATAGATGCTTTTAGACACGGTACACAACTGTAGCAAATATAGCGGGGAGGGCAGTGCGGAGAAGTGCACGAGATGTTGGTGAACACACCCCTAGTACGTACTGGCTTCCCTTGCATTGGGAATTGCCCATTTGTATTAGTCTAGGGCGCGGTATCGTGGGGCCTCTTTCTGTACAGTCTTAATTTAGGATGGGTAATTGGGCTGCCTCCATTGAAATGGCGGAAAAAAAAGGAGTAGGGGGGGGTCATGGCTGAGGTTATGATTTTGCTCTTATCACAGTCTTGAAGACCAGGTGCAGAGAAACTTCTGGACTCTCCCACGGTCGACCTTGTTTAGTCCAGCTTGTCGAAGGAAGGCCTTTCTCGCGGATAAACACGGAGCTAAAGCCTGATAAACACTGATCTGCGGCTCCCTGATACTCCAGAGGCCTCCTCTCTACTCTGAACCCCAGCTCGCAAGAGATGGGCGACCAAGGAATTTGCTGGGGGGGGGGGCAGAGAGGGGGGGGGGGTGTAGCGTTCTTATTAGAATTCAGGCATTGCAGCTGGAGCTTGGACCTTCGAAGTGGAGCAATAAAGTTTACCATTGTTGTCAAGCTAGTGGCTCAGACTTCCTGGCAACCACACTAAATTACCCAGGCTTTCTGTGGGCCTAGAAACAGCCCACTGTTCCTCAACAAAAAGGCCATTCAGGCCTCTGTAGGTTCCCCAAAGCTAACTTTATGCCGATGAATGGATGCTGAGGGCTTCCCAAGAAAATGACCAGTGTGGGAAATAGTAGTGATGTCATTATGAATGCATTTCCAATGTTTTTGTTGTGCCCTCCTCTCTCCCTCTTTCTCCCCTCCCCGCTCTCTCTTTCCCCCCTTTGCCTTCCCCTCCACTGTTCTCTTCCTGTTTCATTTAGGCCCATTATTAGGAGCCTCAGAATACAAAACAAAAAAGCCGGGGACCCCAGTGTGCCACTGTTTCCATGGAGACGTGAAAACAGTGCTGTGGGGCTTCTGTTCCCTTTGAAATGAGTCTGGGAGAGATGAGGAGAAGGGAGGGGGGGGACAGATCAGCAGGAATTTGGACACCTTAAAAACAAATTTGTAATCCTTCACACTCTTTTTTTTTTTTTTCTTCTTGCTCCCCAAAAGAAAATGTTCGCATGTCTGGTTTAGTTTGTTGCTTGAGGAAGATTTCTTTGCTCTGGGACCTGAGGACATTTAGTACTTCCCTTGAATGTTGGAAAAAAACGCATTGTTCAAATCAATCAATGCTAAGTAATGCTGAGAATTTAAAAGTAACAATTATAGTCTCTGCACTTTAACTCCATTTGAGTCAAAATGCATATGTTTATTTTAAAATATGAGGCAGTTTTTTTTATTATTTGGCACTTTGATGTAACACACAGTTTGAATGGCAACATTCCCTTTAGAGTGTAAGATGAAAAAACAGTGCCAAGTTACATTAAATAATTTAGGAAACATTGGGTAGTATTGCTTTGGAATAAATCTTGTTTAATTTGTGTGAGCTAAGATAGCCAATATTGTTTATTGCAACTTGCCCTCATTTTCGTAAAAATACTTTTAATGGCAGGCCTAGATTTTGCAAGTTTTAATCAAAGAAACACGGAGGTGTGGATTCATTCACTTTTCCCTTTTTTCGTGAATTCCAAATAAATGAAAGGGTCATGCTTTTAAACGGACTACGGTGAGTGTATTAGTTATTAGTAGACCTACTAATTGTATGTCAGAAGATGAACTAGGCCTAGCTAACATTAATTTAAAAACATGGTGGTTGCTGCAAGGTAGCTACAGTAGACTTGGCTAGTTAAAAGTAGTTACAGTATAAACGGCACAGCAAATGGACCGATAAAAATCTGCCGTTATGAAATCGTACGACTCCCCCTTTGTGGCTTTCCTTAAACATATGTATGAACATTCTAATAAAATTTTAATAGTGCACTAGGATGTAGTTATAAACACTTACTTAAATGGCCATGGACAGTCAAACTGACCCTCATTTACCTTGCGTGTGTGCTTGATCCTTTCGATCCCTGCATGTAATGAAGTACTCCAGTAGGGGGTCATGCCTGTGTTCCCAGGGTCCTATGTTCCCCAGATTTATATGGCACATAATGGGAATGTGACAAAGGGTCCTATGTTCCCAGGGTCCTATGTTCCCCAGCTCTACACGTGTGCTCTCCGAGGGTCCTGTGTTCCAAAGGTCCTAGGACCCTGGGAACATAGATACTCTCCCCTGCAGTAGCACCCAGCTGCAGGCCCGCAGAACAAGGCTGTGGCCGGGTGAAGCCTCCAATAGTAGTCCAAGATTTTAGGGCCTACCTTGCCCGGGCGCAGCTGTCTGAGTTATGAATATGGTTGGCTAGCAAAACCCGGTAGCGCTATGACACCGGTTCCTGTACAACCAGTACAACCTACCTACCAGGCTGATTCGGCGGTTATTTTGTTCTTTGATCGCTGACGTTACACACTTTTGAATTGTTGTGTCAGTCAACAGTCTGACGGTTGGTTCATCTGTTTGTTACTGATGTGATTTTTCTTCCCACTTTCTTGGCATTCACATGCAATTATGGTGTTCCTAGGTGAGCAGAAACGGGCAGAAAGTGATTTTTTTTCTGCGTTCGCTGTGAAAAGCTTGTTCCCCTCATGGAATCTGGGTCCTCTTATTTTACCTGTCGATCGTCACTTCCAGAAGGCTGTACGGGGGGTGGGGGGGTGGTTCTTACAAGCTTTGAGGGAGAGCTGAGCAATCAGTGACCGGCTTTGGTGGAAGGATACCTGCTCTGTTTTACATTTGTATAGAGTAAATGACTCAGGGCCTCTTCACTGACCAAACCTGAAAAATCATCAACTGCAAAAGGAAGTTTAACAGCAACATAAGCATTGCTTGCTTGGCAGTTTACAATATTTTGTTAAGTAAGGATTGGATGTTTGACGTTTGAGACAGTGTAGTATAATGGGTAAGGAGGTGGTCTTGTAACCTACGGGTCACAGGTTTGGTTCCTGGGGAGGACACTGGCGTCCCTTGAGCGAGGTACTTAACCTGCACTGCTTCAGTACGTATCCAGCTGTGTAAATGGATGCAATGTAAATGCGATATAAAAGGTTGTGCAAGTCGCTCTGGATAAGAGCGCCTGCTAAATGCCTGTAAATGTAATGTCACAAATACACAGACAAGAGGACTTTGTTTCCCACTCTTATTTTGCACACATGCCAGACAATAGAGCTGAAAGTCTCAGCGAGGGCCGGTTCCTTCCGGCGTGTCTCAACAAGCTAACGATCAGGTCTGAGCGCGGCTACCACTTGATATTGGCTCCGGAAAAGACACCTGCAGTGCGACTGATTGCCCCCGGAGAGTACCGGAACGCGATTGGCTCAGGGGAGAGGCCCGAAGGCGGCCGTGATTGGCCGCGCGGAGGATACGTGCGATATCTATGATTAGCCCGGTAGAGTCCTGCCGCGTAACTGGCTTTTGAGACAGGCCTGGCGCGCCGGCGGTAGGCTTGTTAGAGAGAGCCGCAGCGGGGCTCGCTGTGGCCAAGCCTCTGATACGCAGCTGACCTTGATGGGGGGAGATGTGCCTTGTGTTTTAATGTTTGCAGCTCTTTCCGGAAGCTGTCGTATTCACGTGTGTGTGCGCTAATGCGATCTTTGGTCACTTTTAGTCATGAGACTGTATGAATTGCACTTTGATCACTTAAATTGGGAGATGCTACATACCTTCAACATTTTTTGCTTGTGTCTTATTTAAAAAAAAAAAAAATCAATGTGGATAAGTGAGTACTCTCATCTGCATCCAATTTTAAAAATTGTTCTGAACCTCTTACCAAACCCCTCCATCCAATCTCCCTATTTTCCACCCTTGAAACCTTGTTTCCGATTCTTTCAACTGAACTGATTCCATGGCTTAATTCTGAAAAATTTCTTACAAGTATGAATGGTACATCTGCTCCTCTGTTTCTCTTATGAGTAGCGACACATAAGCACCATTCATATGCAAATTTATTCACCACTTTCTTCTTCATCACTAAACAACCCATTTATCACGTGCTCACACACACGCATGCATGCCCACACGCTTTGATGCTGTTCATGCGCCTCCAAAGGTACATAACGGAGGCAGGCTCTATGGATAGAAATCCACCGGTCATATCTGGTTTGAATTTTTTTTTTTTTCTTTTTTTCGAGGGTGGAGCGGATCCAGAAAAGCACTGCCAGTTCTTCTTCTGTGGTGCATTTCTTTTTTGCACACAAATGGGTTCTTAGTGTCGTCTTGTTTTGTAGCCATTTGGGAATCTGTGTTCGGGAAACCGAAACGCACACACAGGGCAGACTGTGATGCATTTCAACGTTCTGGGTCAGAGAGAAATCGGAGGCGAGGTCCGGAAAAGGTCAGGGACAAAGCTGGACTGTCCCAGTCAAAACAGGAAGAGACGCCAGTGTGTCCTTTAGCGTGAGCTGTGCGCTAGCACAATGGACGGCGTCAAAGCGCCACATGATGCACTGACTAATGGGGAATGCAGACACGGACGCATTACAGCAGATACATCGCTGTAGCACTATTTCAACACATACACACCCGTTTTAAGTAGTTCCTAGTGTGCGCATGTGTGTGTATCTATGTGATAAGTGGGATTAATAATTATTGGTAATACCTCATACGAATGGCCCTACATAAGTGCCCTATAACTCCTTCATAAGCACAGTCAATAAAATATTGGGCTGTCGCCAGCTAGGACATTTTTAGATATCACAGTTAAGGAACCGTCCACACCTCGTGTTAAAAAAGAACCTTTCGCAGACATTTTTGTCTTCGTCTGTATCGATCCATCCATCTTCGACAGCAGGAGAACAGGTGGAAGTAGACCGGGGCGGGGACGTAATCCCTTCGTGTCCCAGTTCCCGGTTTTCCGGTTGGCGCAGCGTGCGACGGCTTTTCCGTGGGAGCGCACGGCCAGAGCAGCGCCGTGTGTGGCGGCTCTGTGGGAGTACGGCTGCCCAGATTCCCCCTCAGCCTTCGCTCAATGCCACGGTGACAATGCTGGCTCTCAGGCACTGCTGCCCAGTGTGCCCACCAGGCTTGGCAGTCCGGCCTTTCTGCTGTCCTGTCTTCCGAGCCAGAGCCCGCTGCTATCCAGGAAGGGCTGAGTGGACAAAGCGCCAATGGGACAGGAGGTGAGACGGGGGGGACCCAGGGGGGGTGGGGGGTAAAGGTCAGCTAAACAAAAAAAAAAAAAAAAAGTGTCCTCTTTGATGTCCTGTTAACTCAGTCCTGCACAGAGACACACTTGAACGCAGGTGCACACAACACAGTACACACACAGGAATCTATACACAAAAAACAACCCACACGTACGTACCTCATATCACACACAGACACGCCCACGCACGCACAAACACAGGTGCGCACATCACAGTGCACACAAACACAGTAATCCATACAAATATGTTTTCAAAAATGTACATGTACCTCAGCACACACACACGCATAGGTAGGCTACACACACCACTAAGCGCACACACACAGATACTTAACCATACATGCAGTGGCCACTTGTGCAGTTGGTGAGAGCCTACTTGAAGCGCACATAAGATACAAGTTGTTCCAGCCGTTGCGTTCGTGTGGTTATGGCCATCTCACGCAATGGTTTCCTTCTCTGAAGCAGAACGTTTCCTCCCTGTCAAATCCTACTGAGCAGCGCAAATCCAGCTCCATCCAGCATTAGCGTTCCCTCCTCCCCAATCATTTATCCTCCTTGTGTCCTTCTTGTCTGAATAATAATTGTTCATTCTTCCTTTAAGGACTTATTTATACGCCACTCAAGCTTCAGGGCAAAACAATTAAACAAAAAGAAACTCGAATGTTCTCTATTTGCACCTGATCCGCGTTGTCATGCAGTTTGAAAGGCGCGTGCCTTTGTGCCGATTCACGATAAAGATGTTTTTTAAATGGGGTGAAAATTCTGAAAGTGCCAAAGGGTAAAACAATTTCGATAAGCAGGAACTAATTACTGAGTATTACAATAAAGCGCTGCCCATCGCCTCTAATTTCTCAAGTATTTACAATGCACAGGCTCTGCCTGAAAGACAAGGCTTTATAACTGCCTAAAAACAAATCCTCATCAATATCCACAAAGGATTATATTGTGCACCGTTGTTATAAAACAGCCAATCAATCAATTTATCTGCCAATCACGGGTGTTTTATTTCGGATCGCGCCATTATTGCTGCAGAGTGCAATAAAAAAACAATGTTTGTATAATGGTAATAAATACAAAAAAGTATACGTTTATTTACAGACAATACTGAAAGTGAAAGTACAAAATGATAACAAAATAACTCATTTTTAGCAATGAGAAGAAATTACTTCATATTAATTTCCGAGAAAGGCTTAAACGTTAAACACTCAAGTGCGTAGGCTACAATGCTCTGATTACTACCACTGAGAGTTTGAAAATGGCTGATTTTATACAAGCTTGTATAAGCTGTACCACATCCCCTTTAGTGGCACTACAGGGATTGGGAAACAACATGTTTACGCTCGTTTTCGAACACGGCAAGGTGTATTTTTTCAGCTGGCTCGTCGCAATGATGAAGGGTCTGCGCACTACGGCGACGATGGCGTCGTTAATCACTGCGCGCGCCTCGCGCGAGGACCTCCGCGCTCCAGTCCCGTCTTCTTTTTTTAAAACGTTACACCGCTGCCATTTCACAGTCTCTTATCCGTTCCTCCTCATTATGTCCAATGCGAACCGAATGCCAACCCTGGTCCCGGAGAGCCACGCAGTTTTTGTTTTCGCCTGAAAATTAGCCAAGAACCCTGGAGCCCAGGTGATGGGAGTTAACTGTGTAAATGGCTGCTTTAATTGATCCAGCAGACTCTGATGCTTTCCAGGATCAGGGATCTTCACCCCTAATCTACTAGTATAGAGTGGCGCTGTTGTCTAATGGTTAGAGAACTAAAGGTTGCCGGTTCAATGCCATGGTGGCATACTGCTGTTGTGTCTTTGAACAAGGTAAGCAACCTGAACCGATTCCAGCTGTGTAAATGGTTGCTGTGTAAAAATGCAAAAGCTGTAAGTTCCTGTGATAAGAGCGTCTGCTAAATACCTGTAATATAATGAAATGTAATACTGCTTGGCATGTGTTGTCCTGTTAGTTGCCCCAAAAACTGACGTGTACGTGTCCCTGCCAACTGTACCTGAGTGCGTTTGGTTGTGTGCTTGTCAGGTGTGCCACTTATCACAGCTTCTTGAGGTCTCCATCTGAAGTCTTTCTGGTATAGCTAAACATATCCATTAGTGCCTTAGTTCTGGGGTGAAACTGTAGCAGTTTCATCAATGTCTTCTTTCCACATCATGCTCTATCAGCTGCACAGTTTGTCCCTGTGCAGAATAGTGGCCATGTAATATAATGTGAAATTTGTAAGGTTATTTTATTAATTTTATTGTGATGGACATACAGCAGCATTCTGGCTAGCAATTTGAGGAGTCGATGTCGTTTTCAAAAAGTGTCGTTTTTCACTTGACACGTTTCGCGTGGAACAGCGGGCTCTGGCAAAAATAAACTCCTTTATTTGCTCTGCTGCTAGAGTTCAGCAAATGTCATGCCAATAAAATTAGACCAGATTTCATTTATCAGTTTTTTAAAAATTTTTCATAGTGGTCCCTGGAAAGGGAGCGGGAGCCTCTCCCAACATCCCCCCCGTCCCCCCAACCCCCGCCCCCCGGGCTCCTGGCCGGCGGGCCCAGTTTGAAGCCCGTCCCGCGGAAGCAGGGGCCCTGACGCCCCAGGCCCCCCCGCGCCGCTGCAGGGGAGCACGGGGATGTCCCGGGGTAATGTTTGGACATGAAGGTCACTGCAGACCCAGCCCGTTGTTAAGGTGATCCGAGGGAGTGTTGACAAAACAGCCCCCCAGGACCCATCGAGCGGCTCCAGCCAGCTCCACTTTCACCCACTCTGCCCTTTCAGGGCATCCGCACCCCCCCAGCCAGACCAATTATCCAGTCATTAGGCTGCCCCCCCCCCCCCCACACTGCATTATGTTACAGCATTAGGGAGGAGGGGGGGGCGAGGGGGCGGGGCAGCTTATTGATAGGTTGAAGGGGACCCTGGCACTGGTAGTGGTGGTGGTGGTGGTGGCAGAGGGGGTGGGGTTGGGGTAGAGGGGGGGTGGTTTAGAGACGGCAGTCTCACTGATGCCGGGAACATGATCTCACCCACGGCCCCTCGCATGCAAATTTGGGGAATGAGGGTATGAATATTTCATCTTGATTGATTGGTGCTTTCGGGAGGACTGGGCTTCCTAATGCGCCCAGCCTCTTTGAGAAACGGGGCGGGGGGGGGGGGGGGGGGGGGGGGGGGGGGGGGGGGGGGGGGGGGGGGGGGGGGGGGGGGGGGGGGGGGGTAAGGGGAAAGGGGTGGGGGCCTGCTGGACCACTCCCCACAGCGCTGGAGGGGCCCTGAAGGATACCGCTAGAGCAACTTACAGATCAGTCTGCGCAAGAGGACCTGGAATATTTGCCCTGGGTGTGCCACCCCCCCCCCCCCCCCCCTCCAAACCTGCCCATTTTTCGCTGTGTTTCCGTCGCCCGTCCAGGAGGCGGACCTGTGCCATTCTGCCCCCCTCTTACATTTCATCTGCCTCGTCACTCAAACGCGGTGCGAAGGTTCACTCTTCGATTTGAGAGACCCCCTTACTGCCTCCTCTCTCTCTCTCCCTCTCTCTCTCTGTCTCTGTCTCCCTCTCTCTCTCCCCCTCTCTCTCTCTCTGTCTCTGTCTCCCTCTCTCTCTCTCTCTCTCTCTGTCTCCCTCTCTCTCTGTCTCCCTCTCTCTCTCCCCCTCTCTCTCTCTCTCTCTCTCTCTCTCTCTCCCCGCCGCTCTCTGCTCGGTCCTCCGGCTCCTCTCCGGATTTCGGGAAGCCGCCACTCACGCAGACGAGCGCTCTCTCTCTTTTTCGTGGCTCCGTTGTCCGGAGGCGCAGCGAGGTGCAATTTCTCCCCCAAAAACACCCGGCGGCGGGGGCCGAGGCGGGGGGGGGGGCCAGGCGTGCTCCGTTATCAGTGGGGAGCAGGGCAGCCCGCTATCCCAGCCAATGTCTGGCCAGCGATAGACAAGAGCAGCGCCTCTGAAGCGCTAGATTGGAGGAAGAAAGAAAAAGAATGGTGGCAAGGGGTGGTGGGGGGGGGGGGGGGGGTGGGGAGGTGGTAACTGTGGTGAAGTAGAGTGTGGGGGGGGGGTGGTGAGTGATGGGGGGGGGAAGCAAGGTGAATGAAAGTTTCGGAGGCGAGGGAAGGGAGAAGGGGGGGGGGGGGAGTCACTTCCTGACAATCTCCAGTTTAGAGAAAGAAGGTTGCAATGAGCACTCGGTGTACGAGGAAGCAGAGCTGGCGCTTTCCTGCCACTGAGGCGGGGGGTGGGGGGGACGGGGGGGCGGACAGAGTGGTGGGGGGTGGGGTGGGGGGGGGGGGGTGTTACATGTGGGGGGCTTCCGGGGGCCCCAGCCTCCGTTCGTCCTCGCCCAGGCTGGCAGCAGCCGGCGCTGAGATAAGAGCAGATAGCGATCCCACAGTCCCCCCTGATAACAGGCCCCTCAAATGTCAAATAACACAAAGGGCTCTATCGATTCACTCCCTCCTCCCTTTCACCCCCCCCCCCCCCCCCCACCCACCTTCCCGCCGCTTCCTCTGTCTAACGGAAAACCGGCTGCTGATTGGCCTAATCTCCCCTCCCATCTGCAAGCCCCATTTTACACACCGTCCTTTTCTGTGTTTGCAGGGATGGGCTTTTATCAATATGTCTTATCGCGACGGTACACCGGCGGTAATGGCCAAACAGCCCTGTTACCGTCGCTTGACTCACAATGCGGTTATCAGATCTCCTGTTGCCCGTAGGCCCACGTGTATTATACGTGTACTGTGATTGCTTGTTGATGTTTTAAAAAAAAAAAAAAAAAAAAAAATCTGTTATCCTCAGATCTTTGGCCTGGATTGAATGAACATTTGTCCTTACCTCTGAATCACAATTAAACACAAGTGCAGGCTTAGTTCTTCAACAAATGGTTGAGTGATGTCAGCGAAAATGAATGTGATTGCTTGAGTTCAGGCCTTTGTTTCTGAACTCGTATCAAGTCAAAGATGTAAAAAAAAGAAGAAAAACCTTTCAATATTTCACGGTGCAATTATAGAAGATTGTTGTAGATTTTGCATGCTATTTAATATATGCTTATTCTTATGGCTTTTGGAGCTATTCTTGGATCCATATTAGCTAAATGAGGAATATTTATTTTTGAAATTAATGAGGAAACATATACTGGTAACACTTTCTATGAATGGTCTTGAGAGTTGCAGTTAAATGCTAAAGTGACACATTTTTGGTTGTTTTGGCTCTGTACGCCAGCACCTTAGGATATGAATATGAAGTTAAGTGCAGACTGTTAGCTTTAATTTGAGGGTATTTACATCTATATCAGGGAATCTGTACAGGAATTACGGCCCTTTATATACACAGCCCAACCCCCCCCCCCCCCATTTTTAGGAAGAAAAATTATAACCCCTTCATAAGCAGGACATAGCAGCTTGTCCAGCTTAGCATGCTAATGTAAATAACCATGAAAAGACATAAGACAGGTTTTGCCACCACAGATGCAGCAAGTGGCATTACCGTGACACACCAAGTAACACACACTAAATGCCAGCACTTTCACGGTTACTGGCATATGCAGTTATGAATGTTTATGTAGTGCTTATTAAGGTACTGAGTACTGCTTAACAAAGTGGTCAAACAGCTCTTAAGAAGGACTATTCATTGAAAGCTGTTGTTACCTCATTTTGCTTTGAAACTATGAAGGCCTTTATCCAACAGTTATGACCGAAATGATGCGAACAAATAGCAATTAAATATTCAGCAGTAATTTGTGTACTGCTGCTATGACCACTAGTAATAATAATCATGGAAATCAACACAAGAACTAATTGTATGTATATTGTAGGTTTGTAGACCTCTTATTCACGTAAGACATCAGAGGTTTGCGTTGAAGGTGGTGTGTGTGTGTGTGTGTGTGTGTGTGTGTGTGTGTGTGTGTGTGGGGTTTGGCAGGGTGTTGCACCCCTGATGACAGCCAGCGTTTCCCAGCTGAAGTACGGAAACCCCGTGTACGTTAAGCATAGCTGAATAACACCCATCTATTTTCTCCTTTATTTCTCATTAAGACTTCAGTGCTCTCAAAGACCAAGTGCAATCACTTTTTTTTTTTTTTTGCTTTTGAAGTCTTCATTAAGTCATGAGAGAGATGATGCACACTTCAGATTAAAAAATGTAATTGTAAAATTAATAAAAATCGATGTCTGTCAGTTCTAAATGAGACGTCATTGATATACGCGAAAGCTGGAGGTCAAACACAGAATGTTTGTTCTGTATGGATAATCACTTCACAATCAGGTATGATTTGCAGCCCACCAAACGCTCACACCCACACATCGATTGAAATGTAAATGGCCGCCTTAATTGTGCAATAAACATGGTCTCCAAATGACAAATACTAAGTCTTCCTGTAGTGAGGCAGGTCAAGAAAATTGTTGCTTTCGGGATGAAAAAAAAAAAAAAAACTCAGTAAAACCTCAGTGGAATAATGCAGTATTTTTGATTTCACTGCATCTTAGCAACCTATAAAAAACCTAGCGACCCCCCCCCCCCCCCCCCCCCACACACAGACACACATATGCACACACACACACAGACACACACACACATGCACGCACACAAATGCGCACAAATAGAACACGTGCTATGGCCTCTGAAAGTTCCCCTTCAATTTCATTAAATTTACATAAAACTCCACTGAAGGGTTTGAGTTCATGAAAATAACAGAGAGAGAGAGAGCAAAGGGGGTGGAAAGCGCTGTAGTACATTTGAGAGAGCGCTGATGTTAGTTTGACCCATTATCATTAATGTTTCAGTATCGCGCTGCAGTGCGAGGTGTTACTGTCAGTAAAACTTAAAACATTAACCTTTCCTTCATTTTGGGTTTTCCAAGCCGATGGCTGAAGCAGCCTCTCGAAACCCCGCTGTTAATAAGAACAGACTTTTGTCCACTGTTAGTACATTTGTATAGTCATATTTATTAAAATAATACTATCGGTTAATAAGAACACTTTACAACAAAAAGACGTAAAATGCAAGCAACGTAAAAATAAAAACGAAACAAAAATAAAATTCAAAGGAAGTATTTCAGTAAAATATTCATGATGATAAGGCTCCATGTGGAGTGTTCCAGGTCTGTACCATAAAGCAAATCAAATGCCTTTTAAAAGAACCTTCACATTTGCACTTGAGTTGGATTTATTTTTTTTGTGAATATATTTTGTTTTCTTCTTTGTTTGTGTTCAAATTTGGAAATAATGTAATTTCAGTGTTTTCAATAACATATAAAATAAGATAGAAAAATACATTATAAACTTGTAACACTTGCTGTAAATACATACAGGTACATGTCATTTTCTTGTAGGCAATAAGTTGGACCAGGTAAATACAAAGCATTAGTTGAGTGGTGTAACAGAATGACTCTGTACTTATGGGTGAGATATGTCAGACATACGAGGATACAACTGCTTTGCACACACTGACATTAACGTCAACAAAAATCTGAAATGATGTTGTCAAAAAAGGCTTCTTTCAATAAAACAATATAATAACAAAATGCTAATCAGGGGTGAGATTGTAAAGAAGTAAAGCTTATTGGATATAAAAATCTCACCTCCAAATTAATCTATTCTACCTTGCCAATACTGTGTAGTCTTTGCATTTGATATTTTCTCCAGACACTTCAGGGTTTTCCCCCAATAAAACTTGCAATCTTGTAATCTCCTTAATAGTTTCCTCATAATTAATCCAAAGACATTGACATTTCTGTCTATCGGTTCATGTGATAATAACTATAATAATAATAATAATAATAATAATAATAATAATAATGGCACTGCATAATCATAACTAAATGAAAAACCAAAAAATTACAACCTCTCTCCTAACGGGAAGACAAGTTCATGATGCAGAAACTCAGCACATACGGTGGAGGAGATGGATGTGTTGCATAGTAAATAAAGAGGGGGCAGGACAGAGCTCAATCCAGGGTGTAAAAGGGGGGAACAGAGTGTACCTAGCAGTCCTAAATGTGGAGGTGCAGGGTCCCAGGCTCCAGACACTGGTGTTAAAGTTGAACCCAATGTTTATGTTCCCTTTCCCCACCGACAATCTCGGTTGTGCACTCGCACACACGATTGACTGGAGTGATATTTCACCGCCGACAGTGTCAGTTGTCGTTGTTGTTGTAGTTGTCGGTGGTGAGATATCAGTCCTGTTAATCGTGTGTGTGAGTGTGAGCGCACGCCCGCGGTGTCTAACGCCCCCAGGGCCACTCGGTAAAGCCGCTCCCTGGCCCTGCGCTGCAGCTGGGGCGGCTCGGCAGTCCGGCTGTTCTCTACGAGAGGCTGTTCCGGGTCGCGAGGCTACTCTGGACCTCTAGGCTGTTCTCTCAGCGAGGCTGTTCTGGACCTCTAGGCTGTTCTCTAAGCGAGGCTGTTCTGGACCTCTAGGCTGTTCTCTAAGCAAGGCTGTTCTGGGCTTCTAGGCTGTTCTCTGCGCGAGGCTGTTCTGGGCCTCTAGGCTGTTCTCTGCGCAAGGCTGTTCTGGGCCTCTAGGCTGTTCTCTGCGCGAGGCTGTTCTGGGCCTCTAGGCTGTTCTCTGCGCGAGGCTGTTCTGGGCCTCTAGGCTGTTCTCTGCGCAAGGCTGGTCTGGGCCTCTAGGCTGTTCTCTGCGCAAGGCTGGTCTGGGCCTCTAGGCTGTTCTCTGCGCAAGGCTGTTCTGGGCCTCTAGGCTGTTCTCTGCGCGAGGCTGGTCTGGGCCTCTAGGCTGTTCTCTGCGCGAGGCTGTTCTGGACCTCTAGGCTGCTCTAGGCCTGTAGGCTGTTCTGAGCCGCGACCCTGCTCCACGCCCAGCGCCTCCATGTCGTTGCCGTCTGGCGGGATCGCGCTACGCCGCTCTTGCAAAACGCTAAAAAAAAAAGCCCCAACAGTGTCACTACAGTGGCTGGGGAACAGACGTGCTTTTAAAAAAATTCCTGTCCGAGACCCTGCAAATCAAGATCTGGTCTCACTGGTAATATATATATAGAGTTATAATATAGTGTCACAAATGTAGTGTCAGTGATGCCCAAGGCATTATAATATAGACTTTAATAGAGGGCCAGTGGTGGCCTGGGCCTGATGATACAGACTCAAATTGAGTGTCAGTGCTGCCCAAGGCAACATAATATAGACTTTAATGGTCCAAATCCAATCCAATCCGATTGGATTGGATAATATAGACTTTAATGGTGTGTCGGTGGTGGCCTGGCTTTGATAATAAAGATTTAAATTGGGTGTCAGTGGTGGCCTGGGACTTTGAGGACAGATTCCTTTGGGTGCCAGTGGCACTGCGTCCTCAGTCTATACAAGCCTGGAAGTGTCAGTGGTTCTCTGGATCAAAAACAACACTCTGACTGTCAGTCTTCCCTTTTACCGGGGTGTCAGTGGTCCACTGGCGCTGGGCTTCCAGAAATAGGCGTCTAATTTATTCGGAAACAGCGACAGCAAGCCTGAGTCAGGCTGGAGCCTGAGGAGGCTCATTCTCATTGCTTTACACGGAGAGGGCCAGAGACAGTGTGTACATGGACCTGGTATGCAGTAAGAACGGACTGATGAGACATTCACATTTGATGACCGTGAGGAAAATAAGGCACTTTCATTTCCTTTTCATTTTTAAATGCTTAACAAAAAAAAGAAAAAAGGAAAAAAAGGGAAAAGGGAAAACAGAAAAAAGGCTGTTTTGGTCTTTAATACCTCTCTTTCCACGGAACGAAAACGGTTTGTTTTCACGAAATAAAGGGTTTCTTTGTTCGTCGTCTTCTTCACCACACTTGAAAGTATAAAATACTAAATTTTGGAAAAATATATTTTCTCTTCACCAGCACCCTTTTGTAGTAAAAGTATTTACCTTTTTTATGTTAGTGTTTTTTTTTTTTTCGTTTGTTTGTTTTGTATATACACTTATGTACAATTTCAATACATGTGTACAGCAGATAGGCAGGCATGGCTTTTACATCCTTAAAGAAATGTCTTTACAAGGAAGTGGTCTTTAAAAAATTGTTGCTGAGTAATGGGACTCATGATGCATGTACCTTTGCTGTCACTCAGTGCCCTAAGCCCCTCCCCCCCTAAACCAGCCCCGCCCACTACATCTTTACTCCGCCCCTTCCTACCTGGCTATTCTCTGCCCATCCCTCTTCACCCAAGCCCAACCCCATTCTAATCACCACTAGGTTTCAGATAAATGAAGAACCCCAGAAATGTTTTTTTTTTATTCCCCTGTCTAGATTGCTGATTTTAATAATATGCATTTTTTAAATTCTAATGACAAATTCTTAAAAAAAAAAAAAAAAAAAAAATAAAAAAAGATAAAGTGGATTATCTTTCGCCACAGATGGAACAAAAGACTGCAAGGTTCATGCATGAGAGCTCATCACTACAGAATACATTCAGGACCGATTCGTTTACCATGATCAGAGGTCTCCTGGCGACGCTGTTACCGTGGCAGCCAATGGCGGGAGACGGCTGCCGACTGCTATCCCGCCGCATTGCTTTTCACATGTTCCTCCTCTTCCTCCTTCTTCCTCACAGAGCGGTGGAGAAAGGGGAGGGGGGGGGGGCGGAGCCAGAGTGGCATGGTGTGATTGGTGATTGGTAAGGGGAGGGGGCGTGGCCTTGGCTGGGTCGTGGCATGGTTGGGTGGCGAATCAGACCTTATTGCTTTTTCAACTTTTCAGTGCAGGTCTGGAATCACGGTGGGGGCAAGCCGGAGGTGGTAGAGCCGTGGGGGGGGGGGGGGGGGGGGGGGGGGGGGGGGGGCGGCACTGTCAGGTCTCGCTGTGTGGATTTGTTAGGTGAAAACCTCGGCCCCTTGGCTCACCGCGAACGAGACAGACAACAAGCGAAGGCCTTCGTTCTTTTCTCTTTTGTTTTTACCAGTGAACTGATCAGCAGGCAGGCAATGGTCAGGTCATCATTGGGTGAAGAGTTCAGAGGTCAGAGGGTCATAGGTTAGTTGCCAGTGGCGGCTGGGTGGTTAGGAAACAAAATAAATAAAAAAGAGAGAAACAAAAGGGAAAAAAGAAAAAGATAGAGAGGAGATTAGTTTCAGCTAGGGACAGCTGGATGACAACATGACAAGCTAATCACAGCTAAGAATTCTGCCAAGGCTGATTTACATAATCTATACAATTCAGTGAAATCATGAGGAATTCATGATTTCATGCATGACAGAGAGCTGACTCCCACGTTGAATGTTAAAAAAGAGGAAGTAAAAACCAATTTAGAAATAAAATAAAACAACTAGGATAATATGGCTAATGGTTAGTAGCAGTCATGTCAATGGAAGGAATCTGGACAGAGAAAAGATCGAATGAAAGTAAAAATAATTTTTGAGGATAGTGAGCGTAGTTATGATTCTCTGACTGCTATTAAGCATTAGAGTTCAGTACAGCTGCAAGCAGGAAAGCGGCTAGTAATGATGGATGTGAATATTAATGTTTCGCAGTTTAAAAAGAAGTGCATTTAGGAGACACGAGAAAATTCAAGAAGACACCATCAACAGGGAGAAAAAAAATAACTTATGGGCCAAACAACTGTTTTTCTTTTTTTTTTTTTACTCAATAAAATTTTATTGCCTTTCAAGATAATTTTTTTTTTTGTTTCTATTTACAACAACATGAAAATCTGGGCCTCATGGTACAAAGCAACTCTACATGGTGCGTCTCTAGAGCAGTATGGGACAAGGAGCTATGAGCTACGCCAAAGCCATCACTTCAGCCAAACCCCCAGCTTTTGGAAACTATCCACAATTTTACAGGACACATCATATAAAATGCACTTGCATATAAACACTGAAAAGTCCTGTCATTTGTATAAAGCCCTAAAGTATATCCAAAAATATAGGAAATTTCTAAATGGTGCTATAATGTTGCTATAATGCATATTTGTCTTTCTAACAAATAGCCCTCTAGAATATCATTGCTATTTCTTTGCAAATACAATAAAATCTGACATTTCATATACATTCCTGCTTTATAGTTTTTTAATATATATATTTATATACTTTTTTTTTTTTTTTAAAAGAAGCCACCGGTAAATACTATTTTCTTTGCAACAACAAAAAAATAAACAGAAGCTTACAGTAGAACATAAAAAAAGTTCTCAAGTGGAAAAATTTCTTTAATGTATTCATTCTCTGGTCTTAACTCATGACATTGACTCTGTCGACTTCACAGTGGACAGATTAAGACTCTGCAGCTTAAATCATATATTTTACTTATTTTCTTCTGAGGTTTGTCGTAGTTTTCATTTAAACATATACTGCCTTTTGCCTGTCCGAGGCAAACTGAGATGACATAGTAATTCTTTTTTTTTTTTCGTTTGTAGTTTGTTCAGTGCAAAATCAGATTTGTGCCATTTCTCTTTTCAAATGAATTGAAACTCGTCAGGTGTGCACACAAACCCAGAGGGAGAGAGAGAGAGTGTCTGTCTGCTTGACCAGATTGCCGGGTCTGTGATGGTGCGAAGCGGGGTGGCGTTCGTTCCAAAACCCTTAAATATCAGCTCTTCGTAAGACGAATATAAACGCTGTTCCCGTTTATACAACAGTTCCCACGAAAAAGACTCGTCAGAGAGCGCCCCCCATGAAAGTGCACTCAAACTGCTCTGACTCGTCATCTGTCCTTTACAGTGGAGCTGCCGTTGCAGTTCGTGTGAAGTCGAGCTTCTAAGACCTTCTAAGCCAATCAGAAACGTTCTTTTCTCGGTGGAAGTGATTGGTAGCCATTTTACAGACGTGTCGCCAATGTGGCTGGCAAAGAGACACACCCCTCGCACCCCAACGCACACCTGCGACCCCGCCCTTTTGGCCATCGGTCAGAGGCAGCTTGTCACACACAGGTTTGACAGTTGTGCAAATTTCACATGTTTGTTTTTTTTTTTAAATTAATTAATCTTGTCAGTTTTATATTTTTGTCCGTTTTGTTACTGGAGCCAAACTTAGTTTTTTTTTTTTTGTTCGTTATGTATTAAGTAATACAGAGCTAAATATCACTTGGCACAAATTCACCATCTGTTGGGCAGTCGTATTAAAACCTTCATTAATTCATATTTAGGAAGTTTTTTTCGTGTGTGTGTGTTTATGTTTTGGCACGGTCGTGTTACTCTTTATGTGAATTAGGTGGAAAAAAGTCATTTTGAAAGAGGAGTATTTCAGAGGAAGGGTTCTCTGTGTTTGCACAGACACTGTTGTAATGCCAACACACTAGTTCCCTTAGACCCACTTTTTATGCATATTAACACACAAAAAATATTTAGGCTTGCTGACACGTTAAAAATGTTAGCTTAAAATCCATGGCCACGTCAAGCTGTCAGTGCAGACCGCCATTTTGAAAAAATCGTTTCGTTGAATGTAAAGTGCAACAAAAATAAATTACCTCCTTAAATTCAAATACTTATTTCAAGTAGAAAAGAAAACACATTGGTCCACATTGTTTGCGTGAAGGAGTGAAACGGTACGTCCGACACGGAGCAGGCTGTGGCGTACACCGTGTGGTGAAGGCTCTTCTGTGGTGAAAGGCTGGAATCGTCTGACAGCTGCGTATAAAACTCGGGCGTTTGTAAGTTTTTTTTTTTTTTGTATTTTTTTGGTTTTTTTTTTTTTGTCCATGATGAAATCTGATGAGGTGTTTTACGGTTACCTGCCAGCAGTCCTAAATATTTCAGCCCTGGACAAAGAGGACTGTGGGACAGGAGGCGAGTGATGCGTATGCAGATTTTCCCTTCAGCTCTGTCTGAGGTGAATTCAGAGCTATGGCCATTTCGCCTAACCATTGTTCCAATAAATAACGCTTTTGCATTTTATTTATTATCTAATTTCAAAATATGTTTTATCAATATGTTTTATATGGTATCTGAGTGATCACACAGGAAAAAACTGTTGGAAAAATCCAACATACACATGGAACTCTAGAAGCACAGTCAGAGCTGTGTTTAGCAGCTGCATAACAGCTGGGTCAAAGGGTAAAGTATGGGTATGGCATTAGGGGACAAAATGTGTGTGTGTGTGTATATGTGTGTGTGTGTGGGGGCATGTGCATGCTTGCCCTATCTGTACGTTTGTGTGAAACTATGTATTTACCTGTGTTACCTGCATCTGTGAGTGTGCGTGTTTGAGATACGTGCAAATGTGGGAGAGGGTGTGTGTGTGTGTGTGTGTGTGTGTGTGTGTGTGTGTGTGAGACAGAGAGAAAGAGTGAGTGAGAGAGAGAGAGAGAGAGAGAGAGAGAGAGAGAGAGAGCAGGTGTGTATTATGCACTGTGGCACACGAGAACAAATCCTCCTTTTTTGTTTCCTTTTCAAAGAGACTTTTTCATAAGAAAGAACAATAACTTCATACAGACAGCCCTAACTGTAGGGTAATATCACGAAAGAAAACTTTCCATTCATTGCGATCAACGTGGCAAAGTAAGACTAGTTTATGTGTTGGTCGCTATTGGGCACAGTAAAGGGAATACTAGATCCTTTAGTTGGTCTCTGAATCAGAATGTATTTGAAGTGTGTGTTGGTCTGTGTTAGCTTCCCCATCTGCAGGGACCATCCTTAAACCAGTCCGCACTGTGTGAGAAAATCTAAGGAGGTCACAACGAGGAACAGAAAATTAAAACTGCCGTTATTAGTTAAACTATTAAACTCACTTGATTTTGTCTCATAACCAAAAAGTTTGTCTTTAAACAAGACAGAGATGCAACTGAAGAAAAAATTCTGTCCATCATATCCAGGAGATACTGAGATATGGCAAATACGATCATCTGAACTTTATGTAAACTTGAGTGCGTATCTCAAAATTCTAAATTCTAAGTTATATTAAAGGTCATTTGTGTAAACAAATGAATACAAATGGACAGACTTGATTTCTCTTAATTTACAGATCAGGAAGCTGAAGATTTAGCTAAGTGCGCTGAAAAATTTAACTTTTTTAAGCCTTGAGGAGGGTGGGGTAGGGGGCAGGCAATTAAAAAAACAGTACATTGGGGGGGTGGGTGGGGGGGAAGTCCATTATTTGTCATCAACAGTATGCCAAGAGTCACACAGTCGTCAAAATAATGGAGTGGCAATAAGCAGTCCATTCCGTGTGAAATCCGGGATTTGTGCGCAGACATATATCTAAATGACAGAGTCCTTAGATACTGTGTGCTGGTCACCATCTAGCCAACTCTTTTTGTGTGTCCCTCCTCCCCCACCCGGCTATGTGAATGGACTGAACCGTTTTGATCTTCGTATCCTGGGAAACGAAGGAGCCGCAATCTCCACGGGGGAAGGGGGGGGGGTGGTGGTGTCACCAGTGTAACATAGTGAGCTGTGCGGTTTCAACGTTTCAACTATTGAGCTACCCCCGTGCACACACGCGCGTGTGTGTGTGTGTGTGTGTGTGTGTGTGTGTGCCGCAGGGACCAAAAACACTGGTAATGAAGGGAAACACTGGGGCTAAACTAACCTCTGTCTGCGGTCACTATCCTTTGGTAAGGATGAACCCGCAAATCATGCCTTCGAACCTTAGTGGCCACTGCACCTGCTCAAATTGCAACATTACCAAAACAAAGTTAGAGCATTCTACACAAATCTTCACAACAACAGCAGGTATCTTGTACAGTATATCTGTGTGTGTATATATATACATATATATGTATATACGTATATATATATATGACCAAACACATCTAACAAATTATGCAAATAAGAAAAGAAAAAAAAATACAAGTTAAGGCACAATTGAAGGTTTTCTTTAAAAAAAAAACAAACAAAAAAAAAACAATAAAAAAAAACAGTATGTCTAATAGTCATTTCTAAGATGGCTGCCGTCACCTCTAAGGAGCCGCCATAAAGCGGGTGGGTCCGCAGGCGGCAGGACTCCTCCGTACAGTACCACTGGCGTTACACACAGGCAAGCGCTGGCTTTACTAGTCACGTAAGTCAGTCTGCTGCGCAGGGACAGCCAGCGCGTTAAATATAATACTGATCACACTCTCTGGAGCAGGCTCAGACACGAGAGAGGGAGAGAGAGAGAGCTAGAGAGAGCTTTAGGCACGTCTGCAGTAGTAAAATCTGAGATTTTTTAAATATATATATATATATGTATATATATATTTTTTTAATAAACAATAAGTAGTAGAAAAAAATCGCAATGAATTATGTGATTAGTAAAGCGAGACAAATATTATATGGGGTTTCCCAGAACGTAGCAGTCAGTGAAACAGTCTGTGTACTCGGGGGGGGGGGGGGGGGGTTTACGCATTGCAAGCGCGCAGTGACTGGGGGTTGGCGTAAAGACCAGCGTCTCTGGGTGGGCACTGCCACTGTAAACGCCAGCAGCATAAGGAGCTGTCTGACTGACTGCTAGGCCAAGCGCGTGTGTTTTCTCTTTTTTGTTTATTTATTCAAGGCAGCTGTGAAACAAAGCACGTGTTAACACTCAGATCGGATGAGGGTTCAGTAAGACCGTTCTTGAACGCTTTTAGCCTTTCGTGGGGAAAGCCATACCTAAAGAATGAAGGAAGGGAATGTGAATTAGTGCCTTGGAGTCTCTGTCCTCTGAGAAGCAACACACACTGTCCCCCACCTCTACCCCGCCCCTGACCTTTGACCCCTGACGACCCCCCCCCCCCTTCACTGCACTCTCCGTCAGTCCTCAGGTGACCCCACTGACCCCTCATCGTCCTCATGTTACCCCAAGTCTCACCCCCCCCACCCCCACCTCCCCACAATAAGGTCCCATCCTTTGGGGACCCCCCCCCCCCCCCCACCCCCCCCAGAGGATTTGCAGTAATGTCGGGGGGGGGGGGGGGGGGGGGCGGGTTTAGTGCCTCTTCCTCCTTCCTCCACCCCCTTTTTTTCAATATTGTATACACACAAGCAATGAAAAAAAAAAAAAAAAAAAAAAAAAAAAACCAACAATGACACAATTCACTTCAAAAAAAGGCCTGTGGACAATACAGGGAAGTGCTCTCTGTCTAGCTTGTTTGTTTCTTGGGTTAAGCTGGCCTTTCCTCGGCCGTTCCTACACACAAAGGGGGGGGGGGGGGGGGGGGGGGGGGTTGTGCAGAGAGGGATGGGGGATGGGGGGACGGGGACGAGGGGGGGGGGGGGGGGGCATCTGGTTCTTTTCGGGTTCTTTAAAAGGGAGCCCTGGACAAGGGATCTCCTCGCTGTGCAGTGATGGGAAAGTGACAGGTATGGAACCCGAAGTACAAGGACAGGTCTTCGTTCTTTGAGGACGCTGCATAGGTTACACAAGAAGAGAGAAAAAGTGAAATCTTCGCTCAGCACCGCGGCTCCATGCCCCCACCCCCTCAGAGCATCCCTGCCCCCCCCCCCCCCCCCCCCTTTAAAAAAAAATAGAAATGCAGATGGAGTCCTCAAATCTCAAATCCTCAGTCTTGCCTCGCTGGCTCAACAAAGGCACACACACGTGATCTAGAGCCGAGCAAGAAGAGGAGCCTTCGCTGTACCTTTGATGAGTTTTTGTTCGTGAAAAGCGCTTCAGTCTTTCCAGCAAAGATATTTTTATCCCAATTTTTTGAAGGGTTGCAACGAACCAAAAAGCCGTTTGGGGCAGGAGGAGGAGGAGGAGGAGGAGGAGGAGGAGGAGCAGGAGGAGAGAGCGGGAGGTCTTTTCGGTTCAAATTCTGCTAATTTACATAAACACTTAACTGCCGTTTCATTTATGCAAACAGTTCTTAATTGCGGCCTCCCCCCCCCTCCCACCCCCGCCCCCCGTTAACGCTGACATTCATTTCCGGGGGACGCTGCTTTGGGGGAACCATTCCAAATAGGAGCAATTAAGAGGAATGGCCAGGGGGCAATTTGGGGAGGTCTTGTGGGAGGCGGGGTCCCACTGCAGGGGGTGGGGCGCGGGACACTCACACGGACAGAGGGGCGGGAGGGAGGAATGCTTACCTAACACCCCGCTGGAGTCGATGGGGTACTCCAGGATGGAGGTGGCGGGGGCCAGCGTGTAGGGGTACTCGTAGGGCGCGTAGATGAGGCCCGATTCGGGCCCGGGGGGCACTAGGGTGGCGGTGGGGTGGGGGGCTCCCGTTGGGCATGACGGTTTGGATCTGTCCGGATCAGAGGCATGATGGTGGGGCCGGCGGGGGTGGGGGTGCGCAGGGCGGCGGGGGGCAGCACCGGGGCGGGGCCTGTTATGATTCGGGGGGCCTGGGCGGTCGCTGCGAGGGAGAAGGCGAGGGCGGCTACAGGGAGCGGGGGAAAAAACAACAAAAAAAAGAGAGGGGTCGAAGGGCGGGGCGGGGTGGGGCGGGGGGGGGCAGGGGGGGGGGCGGGGGGGGGGGGGAGGGGAGAGGAGAGAGGTAGATGGAAAAAGGTGAAGAAGGAGAGAAAAAGAGACAAAATAACAGTTAGTGTCATCCATGGGTCACACAGCACACACTGAGCCAATCAGTCAACAGGAGGGATGAGACCGGCTCTGGTCCCGCCTCTCTTACTTACAGCACACACAGAGACACGGGCGGCCCAGCAGTGCAGCACTGAGCCAACCGGGACACAGCTGCTCACCTGCTCACCTGTGCTAAACCACATCACAGCCCAGCAGTGCAGCACTGTGCTAACCGGGACACAGCTGTTCACCTGTGCTAACCTGGACACAGCTGCTTCACCTGCTCACCTGAGCTAAACCACATCACAGCCCAGCGGTACAGCACTGTGCTTACCTGGACACAGCTGTTCACCTGTGCTAACGTGCACACAGCTGCTCGCCTGTTTACCTGTGCTAACGTGCACACAGCTGCTCGCCTGTTTACCTGTGCTAACGTGCACACAGCTGCTCGCCTGTTTACCTGTGCTAACGTGCACACAGCTGCTCACCTGCTTACCTGTGCTAACGTGCACACAGCTGCTGACCTGTGCTAATGTGCACACAGCTGCTCGCCTGTTTACCTGTGCTAACATGCCCACAGCTGCTCACCTGCTTACCTGTGCTAACGTGCACACAGCTGCTTACCTGTGCTAAACCACATCACAGCCCAGCTCACCTGAGCAGACAGTGGGGGACTGTGGGAACCCTGTTACTACCCCCAAAATATCCAGACCCGTGAGGACGTTGACCTACAGCACGGTGTCTTACTCTAGCTCGTCCGTGGTACCTAACTGCTTTTCACAAGCTCTTTGGAACATTAAAAGAGCTCGTAAAGTGAAATAAAGTGGTGCTCTGGTAAAGATTTATATGAATAATACCATATACAGTTGTTATTCGTGTTTGTGTTATTACCCACATTATCTCTTTTTTGTATTCCGTTTATTATAGGAAGTCATAAAATGTAATTGATTGTGAAGTGTTTTGCGAAATTTCAGTCATAAAGAATAACAGTTTTTCGAGGAAAGCCCCATGAAAAATCAAATTTGTAAGTTATGGAAATGCCTTATGATAAATACATATTCTCAATAAATAATAACAACTTTTGAAAGGCTATAGCTTTTTTGTAATTACGTTATATGTGTTGAATTTTACTATCATGTTTGGATGTTTGGATTGTTTGTGTAATAACAAAGGGTATATTAATAGCCTTTTTTTCCCTCCTAATTCAATCCACTACTGTTTCAGACATTTATCTACGATATTCAGGATTTATCTACGATGCTGCGATATTCAGAGCAGGAAATGGATTCCTAACAAACGATTATAGCGCCTCGTGATGAGCCAAGCGTATGCTGTATTGGCAGTATTAATCGTCGTCTCGACCAAATGTATATGTGACAATTAATTACGCTGTAAAAGGTTAATTTAGGAGCCGTGGAGAGGAGAGCGGGGTTTTTTTTGGGTTTTTTTTGTAAAGACCCGGTGCAGTTGACCGAAGCGGACTCGGGCTGGCTCAGCTCCACGGCGGGACCCCCGAGCGATTCAGCCCGGGGGGGGGGGGCCCTCTTTAGGGGCGGACCCGCGGCTTGAGACGCGCATTGTGTGGGACGAGCGGAGCTGGGCGGGACCCGGGCCGCCTCAGAGGCCTGTCCTCCGCTCCGACGAGCTGATTTTTTTTTCGGAGAGGAGAGGAGAGGGAGCGGCCCCGGGCCGGGTGCCAGGCCCCGGGCTCCGGCGCCTGAGTCAACAAGGCTACGGCGGGGAAGCTCACGCGCCGCCGAGCGACGGTAACCACGGGAGACCGTCACCGGGGCCGAGAGAGAACCGCCGCTTTTTTTTTTCTTCTTTTTTTTTCCCCCCCCCCCCAGACAAAAGGAAATCGCGAACGCGCGAAGCGGCGGTTATGCGAAGGACGGCGCGAGGAAGACGAAGCAGACGACCGGTCGGAACCGGCTGTAGAGCCGGCTGAGGTGCAGCGCCACGGTCGCTGGGACAGGGTGTACGGGCCGCGCGCGATTGAGACCGCCATTGTGTCCAAACTGAGGCCGTGTGAAAGAGCCCAGAGGCCACTGAAACCCCCTCTAATCCCACCACTGCTAGAGTCACACAGAAATACTGAGCCACGGGGTACTGGCCTCAGGGAACCTGGCACTCATTCATTCAGTCATTCATTCATCCATTCATCCATCCATCCATCCATCCATTCATTCATTCATTCATTCATTCATTCATTCATTCATTCATTCATCCATCCATTCCATCCATTCATTCATTCGTTCAGACCTCATAGGGAACCTGACAAAATCATGTGGAATAAAAAAAAACCAATGCTGGTAATAGCTGGTAAGGTCGCAGTTTGAACCCCAGGTTTGTGTCTTTCCTTCAGAGCGTTGCAGCTGAGGTGTCAGATCCAGTTCGTGAAATCCTCATATCCCAGTTCTACCACGCCATGGCCCCTCCCTCTGCCACACACTAGCCACGCCCACCCCCCCTTCCAGATCCACCTTGACTGACAGGCGGGACGCGATGCTTACGTGACTTGATGTTGGCGTCCCGGTACGTGCCGTTGAGGATGGCCAGCTCCATAAGCTGCATCTTCTTCAGGCTGTCCTCTCCTTCCGCCTGAATAAAAAAGACACACACAGAGACACGCCCACGTTACTCACAGCTGCGAACGCGCGCGCGCGCAAACGCTTCCCGCCGAAGAACATCATCATCATCATCATCATCGTCAGCGCTCGCCGTTGGCGCGGTCTGCTGCCCGGAAATCCCGGAACTCTCCCGGCGTGCCCGGGTTTCGTTTCTCTCTTTTCCGGAAACATCTGCGTTTGTCTCACTGTCACGCTCGAGCAGGGAGCATGATTGACAGGCGCCGTCAAACACCGTCGTTAACATCGTTAGAGCAAAAGAGGCGGAGGATTCGGTTAAAAAAACGTGAAGGCCATTCAAAAACCATGTCACACATGGCATATTAAAATATGAATTGCGTACTGTTTCACCCCCTCCACCCCCTCCCCACGTCGGGTCTCCAGTTTAATGAAAAGCTCATTATTATTAACTGTAACTGTAAATGTAGGGCCAAGTGCTAACAAAACAGGTATAAGAACACCTACTTAGCACGCATGCATCTACCCAGCACGCATTACATTGCTTCAGACTTTGACTCTAGTCTTTCTTCTGTTGAAGTGATCATCACGCTTCTGAAAGGCCCTTGATATACAAATGCACCATATTTACGAATTTCTGAAGTGGGCTAAACAGCGTGAATGAATTCATGTTTCCGTGCCCCTGTATTCCCAATGGGAGTTTATTCCCTCTCTTCGGGAGCTCTAATTGGGTTTTGTCACTATGATACATCTTTAACTTCTACAACCTCTCGCTTACATTATAATGCTATGAGCGCACACACACAAACACATGCACACGCACACACACGCACGCACAAGCGCACACACACGCACAAACACATGCATGCGCGTATGCGCACACTGACACACACACACATGCACGCACACAGGCACACACACATGCATGCACACACACACTCACACACACACACATGCACACTCACACACTCACACACACATGCGTGCACGCACACACATGCACACACGCATGCACGCACACACGTGCACACACACACTCACACACACATGCGTGCACGCACACACACATGCATGCACACACACACACACGCACACACGCACAAAAATGTTACAAAGATGAGATACGAGGAGCAGAGATTGAGAACAGAGATTGGGCTGGCCACATTGAGTCACATTCCGGAGCCTCAACAGAAACGGAGCACAGCGGACGCAGTGGACTTTATTCAGGTCTGCGAGCCCCATTTCAGACCGCTGTTGTCACAGAGACGAAATGGCCCTCGGCCCCTTTGCAATAATATATTAATGCTTTTAAGAAGTGACGTCGGGAGTGATTAATAGTCTATGAGAAATTACTCCTGGAATGAATCACCCTTAACTGTGTTTAATCAATAAATTGCACTTTATCCTGACGGCCATTATGTGCAGTTCCTCCTCAGTGATGTGGTAGGGGCTGCCAAGGGGGGGGGGGGGGGGGGGGGGGGGGGTGAGGGAGGGGCAGGGGCGGGGTGTAGGAACATTTACCAGGAGCAGCTACTCCCAGATCAGGGGAGCGCACGCTGGTTTCAGATGTGTTGTCGAGGGTAGAAGTATCTAGAGAAGCGGGGCAGTGCAGGACACTCGGTCACATGACTTTCCTCACCCAGATCATGTGACGAGATTAGCTCTGACCCATTCCCACCGCAGCTAGTGACCACAGACTAACAGCCAGACCGGAGCGGGCTGCAGTTCTCAGTGTGCGCCAGTGGGTGGTGCTGTTGCTGCTCAGTGCACCCCAGTGAGCCCACTTCACGAATGCGGTGCTTGCTGCTGTGCTTGTGGTCAGACACACACACACACACACACACACACATACTGTACACACACACACACACACACACACACACGTGAGAGCCTATTGAATAACTTGTCACAACTGCCTTGCACTCTTCCTGAGCAGCTGTCGGGCGGAGTGGTGTGCGGCGCGCTGCATAGGCGGCTAGCGTTACCCGCTAGCCCGCGATTTCCTGGGCTCTCGCCCACAGAGTCCGAGGAACGAAGCAAGCGTCCCATCCAACGTCCCCTCCCCTCCCTCCCCGTGCTGCTTGTGTTCTTTGAGTCCTCCCCCCTCTTCCCCTGTTTTTCACCTTGCTCTACCTCCTTTCTTCCACCCCCTCCCTGCGTGCACACCCCCCCTGCCGGGGTCTAAGGCCTGTTTCACCGAACATCTGAGGGGCTCACCACAGTGCTTTCAACAGCAGAACAGTGCAGTGTGTGTGCGTGTGTGTGTGTGTGTGGGGGTGGTTTAGTGTGTGTGTGTGTGTGTGTGTATGTGTGTGTGTGTGTGTGTGTGTGTGTGTGAGAGAGAGAGAGTGAGAGAGAGAGGGAGAGGGTGTGTGTGTTGTGTGTGTGTGAGACAGAGAGAGGGAGTGTATGTGTGTGTGTGTATGTGTGTAAGCGCTTGTGTGTGTGTGTAAGAGAGAGGAAGAGGGAGTGTGTGTGTTGGGGGGAAGTGTGTGTGTGTGTGTGTGTGTGAGAGAGAGAGGGAGAGGGAGTGTGTGTGTGTGTGTGTGTGTGTGTGAGAGAGAGGGGAGAGTGTGTGTGTGTGTGTGTGTGTGTGTGTGTGAGAGAGAGAGAGGGAGGGAGAGGGAGTGTGTGTGTGTGTGTGTGTGTGAGAGGAGAGAGGGAGTGTGTGTGTGTGTGTGTGTGTGTGTGTGTGTGAGAGAGACACAGAGAAACAGTGTGTGTGTCTTTGTGCACGTGCCCGTGCTTTGAGGGCTGGGTGTAAGCCCACTGCAAACAGGGTCGATCTGAATCCAATACCACGCGCTCCAGATGATAAACCCTTTTTAATCTCACTTTTTTATTTCATGTTACTTCCTGTTATCTCCTGGTATGGTTGCTTTGGGCGAAGCTCCTCCTACAGAGTCCCGGGTGTGATGCCGGGACGCCCTGCTAGGAGAACGCAAGCTCCCCGTTTCAGCCGCACCGATGCAGTACCCCGCACCCAGCCACGGTGGCGCTGTTCAACAGAGTCCAATCCGCCCGCTACTTCCTGCATTTTAATTTACAAGCATTTACCAGCATTTATTTTAAAACAGACCAGCCAATTAAAACCGTGCTGCATCCGGACGAGCAGACGAAATTGCATTCCTAATTAAAAAGTGTCGCTCCTTTAAACCGGTCACACAGACCGTCAAAAACCATACGTACAATAATAATATGAATAAATATAAATATCAACGCTGTAATGTGGGGCTCCCCCCCCAGGCCCCCCCCCCCGGCCCGCCCCTGGCACAGTGAGCTCAGCGCAGGCTTGAGGAATGCGTTTCATGCCGGTGTTGTGCTGTAAGGGGGAATAATTCCGCGGCCATTCAGCATGGGATCAGAGCGACCTTTACAGCACAATGGCTGTCAGGCGCCCTCTCTCTCTCTCTCTTTCGTTAGAGGCACCGTGGGCAGGTGCGGCGTCTTTCAGCCCGACGTTCACCCCAAGCGCCCCCCCTCCAACACCCCCCCCCCCCCCCCCCCCCCCCCCCCCCCCGCCCCGAGAGGGCCTGGATCGGCGCACGCACGCGCGCATATGCATTTCATTTAGAAGTCATGGAATTCCTTCATGAATAAACCAATAAATAAACGCGTGAGCCACTCTGTTCGCTACGACCGCGCCACAGCCTAGCTTATCGTCTCGCTTCGAGCCCCGATCCCTGGCAAGCGAAGGGTAACGAAATCGCGGTTTATTTAGGCTAACTGTGAATAATTGAATCCGGCGGTTTCCTGGAAGGAGAACGCGGTTCGCCGGTTCGCCGGTTCGCCGGCTCGCGGCGGCGAGGGCGATCGCGAGCCGAGCGAGAAAGAGACGGCGGCAAACCCAGCACGAGCGGCGGAGAAAAAATACGGTAATCAGCCGCATTAGAGGAGGAGGAGGAGGAGGAATCTGGCCGGGAAATCGGACGCTTCGGCCTCGAGCTGCGCGAAGAGAAGGCGGGCCGTTAGCCGGCCCTTTCCCGCGGCCGCTCTCCTCCACACCGCGCCCGTCAGCAGCGCGGTGAAACGCCCGGTGTTAATTCGACTCTGACAGACTGCGTACGAGTCCAACAGGGACCTTGTGCGTGTTGCGTAAGTCAATTAACTGACACTGAACATTTCACTCTGCGGGAAAGGCGGACTGCATTTATCTAGCGCTTTTATCCAAAGCGCTTTACAATTGATGCGCTTAGGTGTCTTGCTCAGGAACAGGCGCCAGACAATCGCTCTTACCTCCTGAGGTACGGAGCGGAGGTACGCTTTCGTTCTTTAAGAAAAACAACTCCCAAATGTACAAAAAGGTACCAGTAAGTACCTTTTACATGCAAAAAAAGGTTCAGATGAATTATGCATTACTGGCTAAGGGTAGAATTTTATGTATCTATAGGATGGCACCGAAGTGACGGGTTACAGACTAACTCAAAGAATGAATGGATTCCTGAAGCAACTTTAGGCAAAAACGGTAGTTACTTAAACACAACAGACTAAAATCCCACAAGCTTTAATGCAGCCTGCATCTGTAAACCGATCGCGTTCTCAGCCAGCTGGCTGGATTAAGACACTAAAAGCAGTGGAATTAGATTACAAAAGCTACAACTGATACAGCAGCTCTGTGAATATTTTTTTTTAAACGTTGGCTTTGTATTGATTTTGTTTCATCCGACACTCCCCAGAGTCCCTCTCTAAAATGCTTAAAATTCTATTTGTGAAATGCGTACCTAATTACACCTTTAACATTTCTCACAATTAATACCGTTCTTTATGGAATTTGCAGAATTCAATAAGCAATATTTTTAAATGGGACCCACCACACGTCGTGTTACTGGCTTTTCGCAAGACAAATTTATACATTGTTTTGGACAGCTGACAAAACGCTTTCCTCGGGTTATTTATTGCTGCCCTCATACCGAGCAGACAGGCAGGGAAATGTATTATAGCTGACAGCAGACATGGAGGCCCGATGCCTCTAAGAACAAGACAGTGGCCAGCAGCTGTAATTCCAGTTTGTTTTCCTCCGCACAACCCTACCGTACCAACTGGTAAGCTCACCAGAGACAACACCGCAGTAATATTGGTTTATGAGTCTAAAATGGATTTTAATCCAATATATATGTTAATGTTCTGGCGCACCTCTCTACTAATTGGTCATCTAATTAGATAAACACTCGTTAAATATGCATGTGCAAATAAACACACCGTTCAGCCAGGGCTCAGCGGGGTTGCTATGGAGATAAAGACATAACTGGGGTGTGTGCGAGTGGGACAACGTTTGCGGCGTTGCAAAGAGTGCAGTTGTTTTGACAAGCATACAGTGTGAAACAAAAACAATCATCCACATGTATCAGTATTAAGTGCAGCAGCACACTGAGTATTCATCTGGTCACATTAAACTTAAGAGTGCAGCTCTGGGCACCACACTACAAGAAAGATATGGAAGCTCTGGGAAAAAGTACAAAGAAGGGCAACCAAATTGGTCCCTGGTGTGAAATGTAAAAGGGACAAAGAAGGATTATGAAATCTCTTGTGAGCCATAAATATATTTCAGGTTGGGTTCTGTTTGTAGAACAAGGCAGCCATAGGTGGCTATTTGAAGGTCAGGTCACCACTTTATATCAGGAAACTGTCAATGCCTGGAACAGCTTTGCCACTACACTACAAGTCATGGGGTACCTTTCTAACTTTGCCACCATTTGCTGTTGGATCACTGATGGTCGTCTGACTCAGGCTAAAGTGATCACATCCAACTGCTAAACAAGGCTCTGTATTTCACGACTGACATCACCACTGCCTCACCGGGGATGGCCTGACTGTGGAATTTCTCCTTTTGACTGAGCTGACGAATGCCGACATCAACATGTTGGGCAATGCCAGGTTTGGATGCTGTGGTAGATACTCTCCATTTTGTAGGTGAATGGTCAGTCTAAAAGGGTTGAATGGCCTGTTCTCTCCTCTTATGTTCTTATGTTAAGTAGAATTCATCCAATGAATATGAAAGCTTGCAGTTCTGCCCCTCCCAGGCCAGCTCTAATTGGTGGGATTGTGCATTGGGGCGGAGCTAGCCTCAGAGTTTAGTTATGAGCTGTCCTTTGGTGTCACTGGGAAGCAATTTGTGTTGTTTTTTTCCCCCCGTGTGGGACAGAGTTGGGAAACAAACGCAGGTCTTTGTACACCCAAATGCCCTTGGATCAGCGTAGGCCGTTTTAATTACCAACGCTTCCTGGATAAATGAGGAAACTCCACTCTCTTTTGTTTTTGGTTCATATACGCTGAGGGCAAAGGGGTAAATTTAGCACAGGGCTATTTTTGGATCATTTTTGGGCGTGTGAAATTCCTTTCCTGTGTGTGTGTTTGTGTTTGTGTGTGTGTGCGTGTGAGTGTGAGTGTGTGTGTGTGAGTGTGTGTGCGTGTATGTGCGCTGGAATGTGGGTGTGAGTTCAAGGTCACTGTAGGCCATGAAGTGGAAAAGCAAGGGAAGGCATCCACCCCTGGCGTCCAGGAGAGCTCCCTGTTCTGTTTTCGGTACGTCGAGCACTAACAGGCTTAACAAAGATAAACAGGAGGTGTTCTCAGGCCAGGGGGATTCTGGATGAGCGAAGCATGCTAATCAGCACGGTTTCATCAGCTGCTATCTCAAGTTGGCTTCAGAGGTTATTTTTATTTTTATCATTATTATTATTATTATTATTATTATTATTAGTATTATTAGTATTATTATTATTATTATTATGTATTTGCCAAGTGGATGGTCTTAAAAGCAGTCACCTGCAGACTAAGCTGAGTGGCTGAGAAGAAAATGCTGGTCAGTGTTTTTGCGTGCGAGGGAAAACACGCAGCACGCCAGGGTTTCACGTCCCCATGGGAACGGGACGGTGTCAGGGTACGGTCCCGCTGCGGGCGTGACCGAGACCGCGTGAGGTCATCCGGCATTGTCCACTGATATCCCGGCCGAGTGTGACCCAACCGCACGGGTGCTCCGGGGTGAGGGGAGACCGCTGTGTGGTATGAGGGATCGCTTTCTAAAAACACACCGCACGTTCCTTTCATGAGAACGCTGAGGCGTTTCTGCCTTCAAACGCGCTTACTTTCTGAAAGTCCAAGTTCTCAGCAGCTTCACCCCCCCCCCCCCCCCCATGCACAACGGACAGACAGACAGATACATACACACACACACAGCAGACACACACATGTATGCAGACCCGTGTGCATGCACAAACACACACTAACACATACACACACACACACATTTACATACAAACACACACTTACAAACACACACACACACAGGCACACACGCAATTACACACAAACATATGCACACAGACACAATCACACACAAACACACACTTACACACACACGATTATACACAACCACACACACAAATTTACATATACAAAATAATCACACTTCATGGATCAGAAGTTTCCAATACGAAAAAAAAAAAAAACACATAATCCTGTTGAGTCCGACCGTAGCAGAACTACGAACAGTCAGAGTGACACACAACAAGCATCTCAGTCTCCCTCTCTGGAAATTGGAATCAGCTTTTCCAAAGCAGAATTTTTCCAAATCCACGGGAGGGTGGGGGGGAGGTGGGGGGGGGGGGGGGGGGGGGAGAAGATTGTTTTGCGAGCCACATTTCCTCCACACCGTGTTGCTCCGGGAAGATAAATCGGCGCCATTATTCCATCCGGGCAACGCGGCGTCCTTATCTCCTTAAAAGCCAGCCCTCGGCTCGCATTATATGCAAAATGGCGGCGGCGTGTCACTTGACAAATCCGCGGGTCACAAAGTTAAAGACGCGCCGGGGAAAATGGCTCACCGACATCTCTTAACGTTCTCTAATCTCCTAACGGTTTGTTGTTCTAAACCTTTCATTCTCTCGCTCGCTCTCTCTCCCTGTCTCTCTTTCTCTCTCCCCCCTCCCGCTCCCGCTCTCTCTCTCCCTCTCTCCCTCTCTCTCTCTCTCTCTCTCTCTAATTTGAACAGATATCAGAAGATTTGCTCTGGGGGAAAAGCGTTTCCCTTATTTTTTTTACTTTAACATAACATCTCCATTCAAATTCATGATTTGCCGAAAATGAATTTTTAAAAAGGGCCGCTCTCATCCCGGCTCGCAAGCACTGGACACACATCTCACAAGCACAATAACCGTTACATTACCCGCACCTTATCCTGCTGTTGAGGAAATAGCCCAGCGATTCAATCTTCGCAATTGTATTTCTTCCATATTTTACGACCCGTTTATTCAACTACCTTTTAACAGATGCAATTGTGGCTGAAGTGCATAAATCAAATCTACCCGCTGCTCCCGTACTATTGCCCCAAATCCAAACAAGAAGGTCTTGACAAGTGGATATTTTTCTACAGGTGGCTACTTAACATCAAAATCAAGACTGTACTGAACCTAGTATGCTTCATAGGCAGTGTTGCACACTTCGTAAGCAGAGAGCGTGCTTATCGGCGTGTAATAAAGCACAGTGCCGTACTGAACGCAGAAAATACTGAACGCTGTGTCGACATAGACTGTGCTGAACACTGTGCCAACACACTGGTGGTCTTGATGTCTCTCTGTTGGTCAGTGGTAACCAAACTGGGGTCCACAGACCACTGGGGGCCTACTTAAGCCCCATAGGGCGGTTGGCAGCAAAATGGATTTTTTTTTTTCATAATCTCCTAAAACCTGGCAACTCATTTTTGTCCCTTGTAGGGTACATGAGTTTCTGGTCTTCATCTCAAGAACCATATCTTCTTCTATGCTGAAATCTACAGGGACATTCAATAAAAACATTTTTTTAAAAAAAAATAGAAAAAAACGTTTGGCAACCCCTGCAGATAGTACTGAGCACGGCCTAAACATTCTGACAGCGCAAGACCCTGCCGCCTCAACACCGTGTCAGACACAAACTCTTAGCGCTCAGACTTCTCTGAACCGACAGACACCCAAGGTGCAGGTGAGCTCTATCACGAATGTAGGCTTCAAGGCAGACCGCCTTCCTCTCCCTCAGATCCCAAAGCCTTGCTGCTGGGATGAGAGTAAGTATGCCTAGTGCTGTCTCAGGGAGATCCTCCAATCTGATGTCTCAATCAAGATTCAAGATGGTTGTGGGCCACGTTGGACTGTTGAGGTACTGTAACTCCTAAGGCTGCAATGGGCACAGTAATAGAAAGTGGCCGAGTTGTGCTGTATGTAAGATTTAATTTTTAAATCCGATTAAACTGATTTAAACAAAACAAATAGGTAAATTCAAAGGCAACTGCCCCCAGTTAAAGTCTACGATATCATTCTAGCCATTGGCATAGTTCTGGCGTGAAAAAACAACGTTTTAATTGTTTTTTTTTTTGCAGTGTTGAGGAATTTAATTACATTGACTCAAACCACAACCTCTAAAAAGCAGGAGTAACATCACAAAGTATGAATGACACAGAAAAGTCAAGAGCTGCATTAAGAGTAGCTAATGGACTTTGAAAAGGGACGTGCTGTTAGCCAGAGGTGCGTGTGATGAGGATATTTCTCCCCGAAGTTCCCAGGAGGACTGTGTGCTAAGATACGGCGTCGGAGTCAAAGCAAAGCAGCCCAGACGAACAACTACCCCGAGCGACTGTGGCACCCGTGATCCCATTCCCATACCTTTTTTTCAAAAGAGCGCTTTTTTTTTTTTTTGTTTTTTTTTGTTTTGCAAAGATTAATTGAAAGTTTGGTGTGTGTCCCCCCCCTCGGCTCCCCCCCCCCCCCCCCCCCCCCCCCCCCACCAGGAGAGAGCTGCCGGGAGAATGAAGACAGATGGCCCCCGAGCTCCCCAGCCCTTTAAAAAACAGGGGAATTAGGCGCCCAATTGAGGCCCTTTCTCTGAACGGGACAAACATGTCAGCCCCGCAGCCCGGACCCCTTTGATGACCTGATCCTCAGAGGGCTGAGAGCGTTGCCAGGGAGACGCGATTCTCCCTGTTTGCCCTCGTCCCTGTGTGGCAGGGGGAGGGGGGGGGGGGGGGGGATTGTGGGGTTCAGAGGGGGTGTCACCCAAATCCCAAGCGGGCATTATCTAACAGCTGCTAGCCAGGTACACGGGAACATTCTTCCAGTGCTGCGGCTGGGGGGCAGTGTTGGGGAATTTCTTTCCCCCTTTTATCTCACTTGCTGGATTTCTGGGGGTTTTATTTATTTATTTATTTATTTATTTATTTAATTAATTAATTAACGCTATTTATGCAGGGGGATTTCAGGGTAGGTCTTGTCAAATATATTTGAAAAATTATGTTTTTATTTAGCAATTTAAAACTTGTAATTTTGTAAATGGAAATTACTATAAATGCGTAAGTAGTACAGGAAATTGTCCATTGTGCTGGGGGGGGGGGGTGGGGGCAGGACAGACCCACTCATGTTGAGCAATGAGCAGGACCCACCCGCACACACACCCCTCAGAGAGAGAGACTGCTACAGTACAGCTTCCTGTGAACGTCCAACAAGTGGGAAAGTGTGCGTGTAAGAGAGAGAGAGAGAGAGAGAGAGAGAGAGAGAGAAACGAAAGAGAATGAGAGATCTGAATCAGACAGTTCTTCCAGGATAAAGACAGGGGTGAGAGAAAAAAGTGAAAGGAGCAGAGAGAGAGAGAGAGAGAGAGAGAGAGAGAGAGAGAGCAAGAAAGAGGGAGAGATGAATCAGTCACTTCTTCCATGACTGAGAGAAGTGAAAGAGAAAAAAAGAAAGAGAGGAGTTCCAGCAGTGTGTGTGAAGAGAGGTGGAGAGGGGGAGAGAGGTGAGCTCCAGCAGTGTGTGGAAGCGGCAGGAGGTGGGGGGGGGTGGGGGGGGTGGTGGTGGTGGGGGCGAGGGGGGGGGGGGGGGGTGGGGGGTTGGGGGCGAGGAGGTGGGGGGGGGGGGGGGGGGTAGATCAGGCCGGGCAGAGAACATTAGCCTCGCTCAGGATTTCCACACTCCAGCCGCACACAAAGGGCCCCTTTGATGCTCTCCCAGCCTCAAAGCCCCGGAAGGCCGCCGGGTCATGTGACCGCCGGACGGCTCTCTGGTGTCCGTACGAACGCCGCGGCCACGCACCGCGGGCGCACACGTATGTAACACACGCACACGCACACGCACCGCGGGCGCACACGTATGTAACACGCACACGCATGCACACGCACACGCACACGCACCGCGGGCGCACACGTATGTAGCACACGCACACGCACGTACACGCACACGCGCACACGCACACGCACACGCACACGCGTGTGTTTGGAGCCAACCAAACTCCTCCCATCCTTCAACTCCCGTGTAAAGCATCGCCTTTCCTATCTGAGTCGCGCATATCAGCGCTCCTCCTGTAAGCGTTAAGCGTCCGTTCAGTCATAATGCCCCCCCCCCCATTCTGCGCTACACTTGTGCTGAAAAAAACACACAGGTAGAAAGGTAACCGCCAGGACCACAAACATCACTTCTACAGCAATTACAGGTTCCACACATACAGCTTAAAGCTGCTTCAACGGGTTTGGTTTTTATGATTTACTAGTGCTATTACCATAACTGCTGCTGCTACTATTTTCAGCACCGCTGTCCACGCTGATGCTACTGCTGTTGCTACATCAACAAAAACTGCTGCTAAATCTATGACCTCTGTCAATACCACGGCTAATAGCAATGAGGCTACTACTGCTAATTACCAACTACAACAGTTTTAGCCGCCGTGTAAAGCAGAGGTTAAGCAGTACCTCTGCCGAAACGGTCTGCTAACAGGCGTCTGGAACACCTGGAAGTGAGCACTGCTTATCACACCGCCGCAGAACTCATAAATCCACAGGAAACGCTCCCTCTCCCTCGCGCCCAATAGCGCCGCGCGTCCGGGGCCCGCGGCGCGGCGGCGTCGCAACATCGCCTACGCCGCAGCAGCGTTGTGAGGCAGCTGTAAACCACGGTCGGCCATTACGGCTCAGGGGAGATTACAGTCCCCCGCTGGGATTCGAGCCGTCCTCTAACGCCGGAGCGCTCGGGGGGGGGGGGGGGGGGCGGAGAGAGAAGCACCGGGAAAAAAAAGCTCCTCCGTCCTCCATTTGGGCTAAAAAAAAAAAAAAAAAAGAGGAGCTTCCTTGCTGGGCCCGCACCCCCTGCTCCCCCTCCTGCCCGCCCGCCCGCCCGCCCGCGCACACACGAGTGAGCGAGCGAGCAAGTGAGCGAGTGCACACACACACACAAACAAGCGAGCTGGAGAGAGCAAAAAAAAAAAAAAAACATGTCATGCAAGAGGAAGCCCGTTGTGCTGCGGAAAAGAACAGATGGGAACTCGCACAGACCGTCGGGGGCTTCGCTGTGCTTTTCTCTCCTCCCTCCCTCCTTTTCCCATCTTCCCCTCTTTCCTCCGCCAATCCTCCGCGTCCTATTTTTGATCGATTCTCACAACAAATCACAACGGCGTCACTTTATTTCCCCATTTCTCCCGGCGGGGCGCGTGGCGATAGCGTTCACTTGGGTGGGGGGGTGTGGGGGGTGGGTGGGGGGGGGGGGAATAAGGGGCTAACGGTGCGGCTAAGGCAGAAAGGAACAGAACCCCCCCCCCCCCCCCCCCCCGCCCCCCAACCACCACCTGCACCCTCCACCTCACCCCCCGGGCCCAATCCGGCAGATTCGGGTAGCGGACACTCTGCTCGCCATCACGGACCCATAGTGCGATCGCGGGGCGTGAAAAGACCGACGCGGGGGCACGTCCTTGGCGCCCGCGCTCCGCTCGCCCGTGCGCCGCGCCCGTTCGCGTTCTCCGCGGGAAATCCGCGCACGGCCCCCCCCCCCCCCCCCCTCCCCCCCCCCCCCCTCCCCCCCCCGACCTTGGGCCGCTCCCAGAGGTCGTCCGGCCCTCGTTCGGCGGTCTCTCCGTGCCAGCTGTCAGGGGCGGCGTGATGGAGTAGGGGCCGGCGAATTTCTGGAAAAATGTGATGAATGCGTGGTGCTGTGTACAGCTGCCCACAGCGAGGGGCTGCACGGAAAGCGATAAAATGGAAACTGAAGGGGAGCGATTATTCCACAGCTCCGTTACACTGTTCCAGACACAACACCCCTCATTCAGGCTTTTAACACATTGCAGCCCCGTACCCAAAATTAGAGTCGGTGGCCAGCGGGGACTTCATTTTGAGATGTTTTGAGATTTCGTATTTTCATGCTGAATATTTTGATTATTCTTGTTTCATTACTTCAGACAGCCTGAGAATGCGTGCAGCTCTATTGAATATTTAAGTGCGCTGTATTCCTATTAGAATTTACTGTCGGTGTGCTGTGGGTCTCTAGCATACAAATCCTCCTCAGTGTTTATGTGGGCTGTGGTCCTACTCAAAGATGAAGTGTGCTCCGTGTCTTCGGGACACATAGTCCTACTCAATGTTCAGGTGTGCCGCATGCGTCCAGGACACACGGTCCTGCTCAGTGTTCATGTCTGCTGTAGTCCTGTTCTATGTTTGAGTGTGCCATGCTCCTCCAGGAGGCCTATTCAATTTTTTTGTGTTCTGTAGGCCACAGCTGAAATGGGCCTGCTGTGTCTCCTTGGTGATATTTGTACTTTTGTATTCTTCAGGGCGCCAGCACTGATGTTCTCCACTTTTGTGAGCCGCTCTGGATAAGGGCACCTGCTAAGCAACAGTAATGTAAGTGTTGCTGTGGTCCTATTCAATGTTCAAATGTGCTGTGGGCTCTACTGTTTGTGTCCCCAGCTTCACCTGTAAGATAGCGGCTAGCTTGCGCACAGCTCTGTGCATTCTCACACAGGGGGGACAGGGAGGACGGGGGGGGGGGGGGGACGGGGGGGGACGGGGGGGGGGGGGAAGCATTGCTTATTGCAGTACCTCAGACAATTAAAAAGCAAAAAATAAATAAAATTAAATTAAAAACAAACATGCAGCAGTTATCATTTAATTAAACCTTTCCCATCTCTCACAACCACACGATGAAGAGAGCAGAGAGTCCGTCCCTGTGTCTTCAGCATGTTGATCTACGGGCAGCGCATGCAGACAAAAAACATCCCGGAACCTCGCTACGCCGAATAACAGCCCTATTTCCACCTGGCCCACTTTCCGCATGCGTATCGCACCGGAGCATTAACAGAAAGAGACACTGGCCCCCAGTCCAGGCGGAGGGATACGGTGGAGTCACAGCTAGCCCCCTGGTCCAGGCGGAGGGATACGGTGGAGTCACAGCTAGCCCCCCTGGTCCAGGCGGAGGGATACGGTGAGTCACAGCTAGCCCCCCGGTCCAGGCGGAGGGATACGGTGGAGTCACAGCTAGCCCCCCGGTCCAGGCGGAGGGATACGGTGGAGTCGCGGCTCGCCCCCGGTCCAGGCGGAGGGGTACGGTGGGGTCGCGGCTCGCGCCCGGTCCAGGCGGAGGGATACGGTGGAGTCACAGCTAGCCCCCTGGTCCAGGCGGAGGGATACGGTGGAGTCACAGCTAGCCCCCTGGTCCAGGCGGAGGGATACGGTGGGGTCGCAGCTAGCCCCCTGGTCCAGGCGGAGGGATACGGTGGAGTCACAGCTAGCCCCCTGGTCCAGGCGGAGGGATACGGTGGAGTCGCGGCTCGCCCCCGGTCCAGGCGGAGGGATACGGTGGAGTCACAGCTAGCCCCCTGGTCCAGGCGGAGGGATACGGTGGGGTCACAGCTAGCCCCCTGGTCCAGGCGGAGGGATACGGTGGGGTCGCGGCTAACGTGGCAGAAACACTGGCCGGGTTGCGGAAATGCCAAATCTGGGCCGGTGTAATGAACACTGCCCCGATGTCTGACGCCGTACACGGTAAAGATTACAGGAGGAGATCCTGCACTGAGCCCCAAAACCAACCTGTACTAAAATCAGGAGCCCCACTAACCACAACCCCCCCCCCCCCCCCCCCCCCCCCCCCCCCCCCGTAGAGGGTAAACAGTAAAGAGTAGAGCCTGCACTGAGCACCAAAACAACCCGTAATAAAACCAGGAGCCCCTCTAAGCCCCCCCCCCCCCCCCAAACCACAACCACGCGCAAACAGCAGGAACACCCCCCTAATAACTAAACCACAGGGGGAACCAGAACTTCAATCTGGGAGTTGCCCCCCCCCCCCCCCTTCCCCAATTGCTTCAGAAACACCGCCTCCCTGAAACCCAGCACTACAACCATGCCCCCAATAAAAACCCTCTTCCACTATACGTCGTAGCAAATAAACTCCAAATCCCTCTCTCCCACCCCACCCCCCCCCTTCCAAAACCAGACCACACCCGTACATTAATCTGAAATTCATGAAAGTGCAGTTAAATTTGTGTGTAAGTTTAGGATTTGCAGATTCCCTGAGCTGTAACAAGGAATAAATTCCCAGCTTGAGCATTTGTCTGGTTTTTATGCCTCTGCGACGGCACAGCTGTGGCAGGAGGCATTATGTTTTCGGGTTGTCCGTCCGTCCATCCGTCCATCCGTCTGTCTGTCCCGATTCTCGTGAACGCAATATCTCAGGAACGCCTTGAGGGAATTTCCTCTAATTTGGCACAAACGTCCACTTGGACTCAAGGATGAAGTGATTAGATTTTGGTGGTCAAAGGTCAAAGGTCAAGGTCACTGTGACCTCACAAAAGACGTTTTTGGCCATAACTCAAGAATTCATACGCTAATTATGACAAAGTTTCACACAAATGTCTAATAGGATGAAATGATGAAGTGATGACATTTTATATCCAAACTGGCTACTGGTTGGCGGAGGCATACAACCGCAAGGCGGTATTTCTAGTTTTAACCTCAAAACAGTTTTTGGTTTCGTTACTCAAGTTAAACATGAAATTGAGTCGCAGATGGCCATTCGTGTGTTTCATTAGGAATTCTAGCAACGTTAAACAAATGTGCCATTTCAGTCCTTGCATTCACAACATTCTGAATATGTGTCTAATTTATGAACATTGGGGGTTGTTGCCAGCCAGCTCATATGTAACATGCCTGGAATGTTTTGCTGCGAATTAAGAACGTGGAACAGCTAAACTGCCCGGAGACTGTTTGGGGAACATTCTCATCATAACGTTATGCCGGAACCAAACGGTGATCTAATCGCGGGTCGTTCTGCGGTGAATTATGGGTAAATCGCCTGCATTAACCAGTGAAGATATAATCCTCATATTGTCAAAAGGAAGGCCTTGACTGTGATCTGTTCATGCACAGTATCTTCAATTTTGTAACAAAGAGGGAGCCAAATTAGATTGCGAGATGGAAATAGCAGCATCGGAAGTTCAAAGCTACAGCAAGCTGAAAAATTCCATTTTTTGGCCTTCTTGGCAGCAGTACGACAATTAAGATTAGAAACTACTGCTTGGCTGAAAACTACACATCCTTCATTTCGGGCTCATCAGAGCGTTGGACACTAAGATGATAAAAAAAGTTTAAAAAGTACTGGTCTGATTTGAAGTCGGAGGCAAGAGAACGCAAAATTACTCACAAGAGAGAGCAACGAAGTGAACTTACATTTTCGAGCTCAAAAGAATGTGCGTGTTTTACCATTGGAATTAACTGCATGTACAGCTGCGTGTGCAGGATGATATGTATGTAAAGTGCTGTTCTGGCACAGAAGTTAACTGAATGCAAAATGTAGCTTGATATAAAAATCCAATTAAAAAAAAAAAAATCCAAAATAGCTTGGCTGTGGACAATACTGGAGAAACTATCAGGAGGAAAAAGGCGGTTGTGATTCCGCTCTGCAGCTCACCCCGCTCGGAAAACAAAGAAATGTGTGTTTGTCAGGTCTGAGATGTTTCTGGGGATAAGGATATTTCCATGTCGAGTTCAGATAAATCAGCATTTTTGCGCACGGCTGCGTGCGTGCACGTACTGCAGTATGAGGTTACACCCGTGCACGCACGCGGGTGATGAACGGAGGTGCCAGGTGTTCCCCATATCGCCGAAACTCAGTCATACAGCCCCCACCCAAAAAAAAAAAAAAAAAAAAAAAAAAAAAAAAAAAACAGGCCTCCCTCATCCAAACTGTCTCCGCTGCTGTGCTGCTTCTCGGTAGGTAGGTGGTGAGATGGCATAAAGAAAAAAACAACAACAACAAAAAAAAAAAAGAACTGGTGGCTTCTCCCCTCAAGATAGTGTTTTAACAACAGGAACAGGACTCCAGAGTAGGTATTTTGAGGCAAGCTCTGGCTGCCAGGTCAGGACAGCCAGTCTGTGGCGTTGTCAGGAGGGAAGGTAGGTTTGGGGTGGGGGGGGGGTTGGGGGGGGGGGGGGGGGGGGGCCCATTGTGTTTGCACAGGTTTGGGTGACAAACATTCCCTTGCCCGGCTGGCCGCCGAGATGCTATTTGTGTTGCCTAGGAGGGAGTGTGCTTCCCATTTAAACTCTACTTTATCTCTGGCCTGACAATTAAAGTGGCCTCTATCTGGCTGGATCCTGGGCCAGGAGCCAGTTCGGGCCAGCAGACAGACAGCAGTTTAATTAAAGTAGGCCCTTCAGCGCTGGCTGTTTAGGTCCGTCGTTGGTAGAAACGAGGGGTTTGGGGGGGTTACGGGGAGGGGTTTAGGAGACCGTGGGCATTTGCAGTAGCGTTCCGGAAGGTTCCGGAAAACGGCGTCCGTCAGCGGAAACAGAATTTTTTACCTGCACTGTTTTGCCGTGGCGTAGCGACACGCGCCCCCGCTCCAATCGTCAAATAGACAGTTTGGGTCCGAAGGGTCGACGCGGGAAAGCGCCAAAGGCTTAGCGTTGTTTCCAGCGAGACGTTGACGCAGACGCACGCGACACCAGTTCCGGAACCAACCGGAAGAGGAAGGGCGACCGTCGTTGTTGCCGTCGGCAACAGGTTTTTTGCAGTGGCACCGTCTGTCGTGACGTGTGTGTTTTAGCTCCGGCGCAAGATCTCGCAGGAGCGTGATGCGCTCCCGTGTTTCCTTGTCTGTTTCAATACTTTTAACTTCAACCCTTTCTCTGTGGGCCATCACATTTGGAAACAAAATTTAAAAAAAAAAAACCCTTATCCACAGCCAGGATAAAGTGGAAGTCTTTCATCGGCACTTTAAAGTGATGTGCAATCTACATTTAGTGAAAAGAAAGAAAAATTAAGTAGCGTTTGAAATGTATCGTGAGTCTGAAAGGTTGACCACCTTGAAATTATAAAGCTCTCAGAAATGTAGAGCCACATAAGTGGTTGAATTGTGATGTTTTCCTTTTTTTTCCCACGGACTTTACACAGACACAGCATCTGCCTTTCAGATTGAATGTGTTGCTTGAATGCCAAAAGGCCAGATGTGGGGCTGTGATTCAGGAACTGAATTGTGGCGGCTTTCAATGAAGTTGCACTCCGGAAACAAAGCACTTAACCTGAGCTGCTCCTGCAATCATCCGGCGATTTTAAAGAACGGTATTCAGAACAGCGGCTAAATAAAAGAAAAGAAGAAGAAAAAAACAGGCATGAATTCAATATAGCCCTTAAAAATCTGACACTGTTTCGGAAGGGACTTATTTTCGTCACTGCCTATGGTTGCAGTGAAACAACGGTTTTTTTTTTTTGTTATGGAATTACCTTGACCAATCAGGGACAATGCTGAAGATGTATTGTTTTGGTCTCCATTGCAGCTTCCAAAGGGATGCAACACACATTCACGCATGCACCCATTCATGCACGTACACACACACACACACACACACACGGCACACACGCAAACACACACACATACGGCACACAAGCAAACACACACACACGGCAAACACAGACACACACACACACATATACACATACACACACAGCACACGCACACACACACGGCATATACACATACACACACAGCACACGCACACACACACACACACACACACACACAGGCACACACAGCACACACACACACACACAAACACACACACACACAGGCACACACACACACATACAAGCATCAGTGCCCTGCATCTGAATGCAGAATCAGAGGTGTTTGTCTAGGTTTTTGAATCGGTTACAATGCCATTGATGGTAATTGCCCACACTCTACTATTTACATCCCGCAGCCAACGACGTGAGAAACACAAAAGCCACTGATGATGACGATGATGATGATGATGATGATGCCTGCGGAGGAGGGGCCGTTGCTTGACCCAGCAGATGTGGGACACACAGCCGTGCAATGGCGTCCCAAGAGAAGGGGGGGGGGGCGTCCGGGCAGCGGCTGCACCCCTGTCAAATGTCAAATATCTGTGTGGGCCTCTCTCCGGAGCCTGAGCCTGGAGTTTTTATATCATCCACCTGCCGTACACATGCGGCCAGCACAAAGGCTTTCTATAAAACACCCAAAAGGCAGCAAGAGCTCCCCTAATACATTCCTCTCTTATTACGGACAATCTTGCTCATTCTTTCGTTCCCACTTCACATCACACGGTGGACCACCACTGCTGACAGACAAAATGTCCGCCCCCTCCCACTCTAAAAATAAAGCCTGTTAATGTGGGGTAAAAAAAAAAAAACAACACATAAACTCTGGCCCTATACAACATTCTCTTTTCTCTTTAAAAAAAAAAAAATCTAAACAGAAGAAACAAAAAGAAGAACACTTTCATTCAGCTGCAACAGAAGCTGGAGTTAACGCTAACTATTCATTTAGGATATTATTTAATTTTGTGCTTATCTGTTTTGTCAGCAATGAACCAAAGCGAAAATGAAGGTAAATTGTTATGTGTCGTTGTAAATATGTACTTAGCTTATACTTTATGGAGTGTTTTACCGATCAAACAGATTGTGTTTTACAATGCGTAAAACTGTCCATTTACACATTTCCAATCTTTAGATTCGCTAGTTTTTGATGTGTCATTTGTACCTCATGTATCACGGAGATAAAACTCTGATAGATTTCACTGATAGATCTGTCCATAGGGGGTTACTGGAGTACTATTTTATAGCCACTGTGTTTGTGTAAAATCTGTAAATGTCACAGTCAGTATTTTGATTTAAAATTCCGGGGGCGTGTTTCCCCGGCGCTTTTTCAACCGTTGGCAGAATTGGGGGGTCAAGTGTCCGTCACAATTCCACCTTCAGATCAATAATTGGGATCTAATTATTGACTATCAATTCTTGAACGTTCGCTGTAATCACACCTACCCCACGCTAGGGGTGGATGTAACGACCTATCGGTCTTATTTTGCAATGAATATTCACGTTCAATTGTTGCTATTTTTAGTTGCTGGCTTCAACGCGGCGCAGGCAAAAGATACAAGTTTGTTTGTCGTTGAAAGATAATGTTACAATATTTTTTTAAATAACGTTAAATTACTTTTTAAATAACGTTACAATTATTTTTCAATGCAAAACCCGTTACAGAAAACAAACAAACAAAACAAAAAAAACGGGTATGGGTTCCACGCAGCAACAGGTGCAGGATTTGATTAAATTTGCCAACTCCAGCCTCTGCGAAGACTAACACCGAACGGGTCTTCTGCTAGTCGATACAATTATAAGCGATTTTCAACTCGGATACGCGATTTTTTTTTATAGAGGGAGAGAAGCTTGTTTTAGCTTTATTAACATGGTTTTATTAAACTCTGTCTAGTGTGGCACCTATGGCTAAGAGAAACTTTCGTCGGATCAAGAACGGGCCTACATGAAGAATTAGGAGACCGGACAGAATCACTGCACAGGCCAAGCAGTAGCCTACTCCGCTTTCCCAGGGATTTTGGAGACGGTTATCAACGGCTTCAATGCCGGAGCAGCCGACATTGAAACACCCCTGCACGAGGCGACGTTTAACAATTGACAAGGTAAGACAAATATTGTTTTTCTATTAACTGCGGTAAATTATACTAGATATTTAAGTGACATCGTCTCCAAATTGCACGTCGCTTGTCGGTAAAAGTTGTGTAAGTCGCTCTGGATAAGAGCGTATGCTGTATGCCTGTAATGTAATGTAAATAGTCTACCGCAATGTTTTCATGGGAGTAAAGGAGATGGACTACACCCCTTTCGTAACGAATGCTGTGTTCCGATATTTAGTATGCTCACCTGTTGGTGTTGTACTAATTCAGGCTGTAGTAGCCTATTTTTACGGTTTTATGGTGCATTTTTATTTTTTCCTTCTTGTGGCTTGTTTTGGATATGGCCTGTATGTAGGGTCTATTTATAATTTGTAGTTTACTGTGGTTCTTGGTTTTGCATAAGTTAGTAATCTTGAACATGTGATGATCTTTACCTACTGGTCTGGGAAAGTTGTTTGCCAGTTCGGCCGATATTTATCATATTAATCGGGTGAACGCACTTATATTTCTCCA
>CM045900.1:6922500-6972500 GCA_025169545.1 Anguilla japonica
TTAATCAACGGAAGTGCGAGACTCCCTTTGGCTTGATGCACTTTCTGAATCCTAAACTCAACACTTGCTGCAGAAGTAAGCAGCGAAGGGCACTTAAACTCAACACTTACTGCAAAGGGCACTTAAACTGAGCGCTTACTGCAGGAGTAACAGTAGCAGAAGGACACTTAAACTGAGTGTGCACTTACTGCAGGAGTAACAGTAGCAGAAGGACACTTAAACTGAGCACTTACTGCAGGAGTAACAGTAGCAGAAGGACACTTAAACTGAGCGTGCACTTACTGCAGGAGTAACAGTAGCAGAAGGGCACTTAAACTGAGCACTCGCTGCAGGAGTAACAGTAGCAGAAGGACACTTAAACTGAGCACTCGCTGCAGGAGTAACAGTAGCAGAAGGACACTTAAACTGAGCACTTGCTGCAGGAGCAGAAGGACACTAAACAGCACTTACTGCAGGAAACAGGACACTTAAACTGAGCACTTACTGCAGGAGTAACAGGAGCAGAAGGACACTTAAACTGAGCACTTACTGCAGGAGCAGAAGGGCACTTAAACTGAGCACTTGCTGCAGGAGTAACAGTAGCAGAAGGACACTTAAACTGAGCACTTACTGCAGGAGCAGAAGGACACTTAAACTGAGCACTTACTGCAGGAGTAACACTTAAACTGAGCACTTGCTGCAGGAGTAACAGTAGCAGAAGGACACTTAAACTGAGCACTTACTGCAGGCACCAGCAGCTTCTTGACCTCCTCCACGGCCCGTTTGAGCTTGATCTCGGCTCTGTTCTGAGCGTCCTCCACGGTGATGAGCACGTGCAGGTCCTCGTTCAGGTGCTCCCAGTTTGGCTTCCCTCGGTTCTGCTCCTCCTTCCAGTCGCAAAAGAAAAACAAAAGAGAGAGAGAAACCTTTCAGTTACGATCCTGAATGTGGAACTCCGAAGTCATGTCACAATGCAGCACCAGTAGTGGGGCTTATTCAATCCATGACATATTAGTGAAGCCTTTCATGGCTCCTTTTTACGCTCTTATTTTGGAATCATCAGTCTTATGACACCTTTGCCCCCCCCCCCCCCCCCGCCGATTACTCCTGTAACTACACAGATAGTTTGGTAGCTGAAATGTACGCATTCCTCTAACTCACTGCAGGCCGCGCAACGCACTTCAGCACAGCCAATCATCATCCGAGAGGCGTGTTTCTTACTAACAACCGTCAACCTGCTGGTGACTTGTAAGATATGTTAGCTAGGGGGAACCTCCCTGACAAAAGTAAAAAAAGGATGGGCGAAGTTTAAAATGAAAAGATTTGGAAATTAAGAATGTCTCTAATTTTGTTCCTGTTCTACAAAATGACTTACTTTTTTGTTATTCACTTTGTAAAAGGCTATGGCATTTAAAAAAGTATAAACAGAGCATACAGGGATTTCTGGCTGTCTGCTTCAAAGTCTCCCTCTTTGAATGGACGTCATTCACACTTCTTGGAATCTAAAAGAGTCGTGATTGTAGATTTGCGCAAAATGTGTTTGCATGCACTTGGACGCCTTGGCTTCAAATCAAACCAGTGACCTGACTGAGAACAGTCACCAACCACCCCCCCCCCCCCCCCCTCCACCCCCCCACCCCCCTTCATAAAAAGAGACTTCATAGCCAGGGAGCCAGCAGCCCCCGTAGTGAATTGCTCCATTGTGTTTATAAACAAAGGTCTCGCACTCCTTAAACGCCAGAGCGCTAGAAAGCTCGCAGTTTTGAGACCGGAACCGAATGGCAGATATTAATTATCCATTCTACCATTTTTAGTCGGCGCTTTTGTTTTTCCGCGGAAGTTCCGTTTCTGCCCATGTGACCTGAAGCAGGGCCAAGTCTGTTTATTCTCCATCGCAGTTCGCCATTCACACTTCGTACTCTCCACTCGTACACCTGACTTACCTGGCAGGCATAGCAGTACTGCCTCAGAAGGGACTTAAGCCAGAAACCCTCAACTCCTAGAACTCTGTGCATAATTACTCTGTTAATCAGTCAGTTTCCTGTCCTTGAAACAGCCATATATGTAACACAATACAGACCAATTACTGGTAAGCACAACAAAGTGTTACAGACCCAAGACTTATCTCTCAACTGTCCTACATAAGAAAGTAATTAAATGGTCCTTTTTGTTTTTGCAATAGTCAAAATATCTGCAATAACTATGGACAAACCTAAAAAGGTGCCTAAGGTAATGAAAAGAAAGCTTTCTATGAAATGAGTACCACAGTTCATTTTATGTTTGTTTTAACGAGGAAAAACCAACACATTATTTGTAAATTATGTACATGCAGCGTACATGCAGAAAGTAATGGCCTTGCTGAGCGACACCTCCCAACAGCGCAGCTCTGGTCCTGTTCAGTGCGTTTTATTGCTTTCACAGTCGGGCAGAAGAGGCGCTCGGTCTCCCTCCGACGTGTTGTTTACAGAGGCGCGCAGACGGACCGCGAATAAATTAGAGCCCTCCGCAGGTGCCGAGCGCTCACCTCCCCGGCGCGCTCCGCTGCGTCGGTCTATCTGCCGCGCTCCTGCGCTAATCCTTCCGTCCGAGCGCTCCTCCTCCTCCTCCTCCTCATCATCATCATCATCGGCTTCATCGCGCCGCCGAGCGTCGCCCGTCCCGCGCGAGAGCAAGCAGGCGGGCGGGCGGGGGGCACGGGGCAAGGATCGTTCCCACCCCTCCCCCCGACGCGACGCCACGACGCAGAGGCCGCACCTCATCGACTCTCAATTGCGGTCGCGAGGCCTGTACGACCCAGCGGAAGGCGGCGGCGACGACGGCTCACGACGCGGCCTCACGACGCGGTCTCCCCGGCGACCGGCCGCCGTGGCGAGCGCAGGAGGAGCAGGTCTGAGCCGCGTGTGCGCCCTCGCTAGCTCGTTACGCGAACAGAACGGACGAACGAAACGTTAAGGGGCAGAGAGCGATCTTCCGGAAAAAAAACCCCCCTCGGCGGCGAGGCGTGGGACAGGAAGCGGCGGGGAAGGACGCGCCGTCGCAGGAAGGAAGTCGGCCAAGGCCGGGCCCGCAGGGAGAACCGGAGGACAGGTGGGAGCCCCGGGGTGCGCAGACAGCAGAGAGGCTGAAACAGACGGAGCCTGGCGCTGTTTCAGACACTGATCACAGGAGACACTGATCTACAGGAGAACCTGATCTACAGGCATCTACAGGTCAGCCTCAGATCACTGACCGTTAGGGGGGGTGATGTCATCTGTGACCAATCAGAAAAAATGATCACATCCTCAATCAATCAATCAATCAATCAATCAAGCAATCAGTCGGTCTTTATTTTTATATACTGTTGCTCTGATTTACAAACGGGTTGTCACACAGCACTACACAGTTATGATTTTTCAGAATCAATAATACCAGGGAAAAAAAAAAAACAACCCCATTTGAGTCGATGGGTTGAGCCGTGGAGTAATGACAGCTGCTAACGTACACGGATAACTGCGTTCCTGGATGGGCTGTGTCGTAAGAGACGGATTCTTCCATACGCACCCTCCCCTGGTTCCACAGACACAAACGCCCGTGCAGATCATCTTTTTTTTTTGTACCAATTCCAGATTTCGTCAAATATAAAAAATCAGAAATGCAAAACAACCTCCGCCGGCTTCCCTGCAGAGGGGAGGGGGGGGGGCGGGGGGGGGGGGGGGGGGGGGGGGGGGGGGGGGGACCGATGGCTGACGGGTCGCTCGAACATTCCTCGCTTTGTGTTCGTGCTGATTTTCATCGCGGGGCTAGCACGCGCGCGCTAGCTAGCTAGCTGTTTAATGGGAACAATTTGGCGTTGATGACACCTTCGCCCGGCGCCGAGCGATGCTCGGGCCCGTTCGGCAGAGCCTGCCGCGCTGGGTTCAGATAACAACCTGGCGCCGTCGTATTATTTTTATGCAAATGCTATCCCGTTTTATTTTCTGCCTTTTTCTCTCTCGCCGTAATGATATCATTAACGCGGCCGCCGCCGTCGTCGCGCACGCCGAACGAAACCTTATTTACGCTCGTTCCTGAACCTTATTTATAAGTCTTCGGCGTGCGAGCGCGTTCGGCCGGCCGCCTGACTCGTGTTTAATACTCGCCGAGGGAAGGAAGGAGATTAGCGCGTATAAACAGTAATAGGAAAATAATAAAAAAAAGATTTGTTTTCTTGACTGGCCTCTGTGGGCGCGTACGACTAGCCCGTGCCCCGCTCAAACCTGGACTGCGAATAACAATAAGCAGCAGGCCCTGCCGAACCACCCCCTACATCCACCTACCCCTCCATTGCCCCCCCCCCCCCCCCCCCCCCCCACAACGGTTCGCCACCTGTAAACTCCGCACTCCCCTCAGTAAAGATGGTACGCCCGATATTCCAACCGATCCAGTCCCTTTAACACGTGAAATTTCAGCCCTAGCGGCTTAATGTGTTAACCGTGGCACCGTTGCTCTTGTGATCAATCAGTCGGTCCGTCCAGCGTTTTCTGACTGCAGTGCCACAGCCAGAATAAAAAAACAGCCCTCTCTCACACGGGGCCTGTCGCATTAACGGGATGAAATATTACGACAAATAACGTAACCCGAACGCTGAATTTATTATTAGTCGCTCTGCGACTGTGGGACCGATGGGCTTTAAAGATTAAGCATTAGAGCCCGGCAATTATGCATTATTACGCTGTCAGGGCTGTGCAGGGCTTCCTAATGCAAGGGCGTCTTGATTGACAACATAAAAAATGAAAAAAAAAATCATTAAAATGGTGCTTCCTTGTCTGAGTTCCTCCTGTACACTTTCACTTAATTAAATTAAGTACTATATAAGAACGCCCACTCGCACGCAGACACACACACACACACACACACGCACACACACACACGGCATTAGCTTAGTTTGTTGTCTGAACCCTTATGTGTGCACTTTTATAAGTCACTGTGGTTCCAGAGCATCTGTTCACTGCCTGAATGTGAATATTTTTTCATAAATGTACCCATATTGATATTATGTGGAGACTGCAGTTTAACTAAGCCACAAGAAAGGGCCCAGCGTGTTTTTCACCTACAGCCTCCCACATGCTGTGGATCTGATGGACTTTTCTACCAGTGCCAGTGTCAATGTATCAGAGCAGATGCAAAACTCACACGTACACACACGCACGCACAAGCACGTACACACACCCCTACACACGTCCACACAAACACACACACACACAGGCACGTACACACACCCCTACACACGTACACGTACACACACACACACATGCGCACACACAGGCACGTGCACATGCACACATACACATGAACATGTACACACACACACACACATGCGCACACACAGGCACATGCACATGCACACATACACACGAACATGTACACACACACACACACACACACACACACACGTGCACGCACGCGCAGGCAGGCACGTGCCAACAGCAGTAAATGGCGTTTTATAATGGAAGTTTCTCCCCTGCCCTATTTAACTTTAGCCTCTCTTCTGTACCCAGTGCCAATCCCCCTGTCACCACAGGGCCCCCGCCCGTTTGTCCTCCAGCTCGCCGTACCCCGGCGCCCGCGGGACAGCCGGGGCAGGGCGGGGAGCCGTCACCGTGACAACCGTCGCCTCGGGGGCCAGGTAGCGTTCCGGCCCGTCTCCCGGCGGCGAGCGGCCTCCCGACGTAGAATGACAGGCCGGGTTGCCCCGGCGACGCTCCCGCGGAAGGGAAATATCGGGCCTCTGAAACGCGGCGGCCCCGCCGCGCCCCCTTCCCACCATGCCGTTCACCGCGCACCCGGCCCCTCGCAACGCCGATGAGCGCCCCGACTCCTCACAACGCCATCACGCCGTCGCTGGGTAATCAGTTCCCATAAATCCCGCTTCTTTTGTAATCCCAGCTGCGGGAATAAAGGTCTCCGATGAAGAAAGGACTTTTGAAGGGACTTTATGAAAGGGGGATGACAGTGGAAAAAGAAGAGGAGATGGTAGCGAACACAAATACGGTTTGCGAGTACGTTGGCCTCTTAGCTACGTATTCTTTTTTTTCAATCTCGCTTCTTTTGTGCCTTCTCTAAATCACACCTCGTGCAAACTTCAAAAGTAGGGAGCGCAAACACGTCACTCTGATCCCTGGGGGAAAAAAAGGTGCTTGTGAGGTAAAGGAGAGAAGCACTGTGCTACTCTGACAACATTAGACTAAAGTAAAAAAAAAAAAAAAATTTCTTTACAGCACTGTCCTCATTCTGTGGCCAACCTAGATCCACAATGAGACATTGTGCAACAAGTGCAGGCTGGAGACTAAAACAAATTGTGTCCGAGTTTCTGCAGCGCTGGCTACAAATGGACTCTCTCAGAGGTATTTGTTCTCTCTCTCTCTTTTTTTTTTTTTTTTTTTTTTTTTAAATTCAGCTTGTTTTAAAACCACAGGTGGTGGATATTAAGGCCTCTTTTTCTCTGAACGTCCTGGGGGGACACTGTGCATTAGAGGGCCAGCCAAGCAGAAGAGCGACTGGGTGTCGGTCAGCAAGCAGGCGGGGAAGGAGCCATTAGCGGTGAGTAGGGTTTTGTGTGCGCGCGCAGCGCGGGGGGAGTATTTAGCCTGACCGGCTAAAGTGGAAATGAACGTCTCTGTGTGGCCTGCGTTTATAAACCCATGGAGTCTGGCTCATTTGGTAAAGGTGCCCGCCGTGACTGCAGGCGGGGACCTGCAGCGTATTTGCAGGTTTGATGCAGTGGGACGCAAAGCTCCTCCCCGTGACGTGCAGGGCACTCGTGAGGTGTGAGCTGTCCATGAGTGATGCACCTCTCCTCCAATCAGAGAGATGTACCTCTCCTCCAATCAGAGAGATGTACCTCTCCTCCAATCAAAGAGGTGCACCTCATCTCCAATCAGCACTAGGACTCCTGTGGGCTGCAGGTCTAAAATAGTCACTACCGACTCACTGGGATTGAACAGTGGTGAATTTTGGGGAAAAAACAGGGGATTCCAAATAGCAGATGATGATAATCAAGGCGAAAAAAAGAAGGAATTCAATAAATAATAAAGCCTTGGAATGCTGCCACATGTGCAAGGAAGAGAGAGTGTGTGGGTGGAAGAGAGAGCGTGTGAGAAAGGGAGAGACAATAAACACAGCTGGATCACACTTGGAAGAGAACTCTACAGGGCTGAGTGCTTTTCCTCTCGGCTGAACGTACACAGACCTGCGGCCCCCAAAAAAACCCTGCCATCGCCTCCGATTAATGGCGTACAAGATACGCCTTGGTCTGTGGATGTGGGCTCTGGAGCTCTGGGGATGTGGGGATGTGGGGATGTGGGCTCTGGGGCTCTGGGGATGTGGGCTCTGGGCTCTGGGGCTCTGGGGATGTGGGGATGTGGGCTCTGGGGCTCTGGGGATGTGGGCTCTGGGGAATGTGGGGATGTGGGCTCTGGGGCTCTGGGGATGTGGGCTCTGGGGCTCTGAGGATGTGGGCTCTGGAGCTCTGGGGATGTGGGCTCTGGGGCTCTGGGGATGTGGGCTCTGGAGCTCTGGGGATGTGGGCTCTGTTCTGTTGACGTTTGTTTTAGCCCTCCGTGACCACGCAGGAGAGGCTGATTACAGTCTTCCCCCTCTCCCTCACCTCTCCTCACCCCCTATCTGTCACTCAGAGGAGGGCTGGGTAATACCAGCCTGCTCAGGATGAGTCAGTAAGCTGCAGCAGGTACTGCTTCCTCAAACTCTGACCTTTCACTCTTCCACCAGAGAGGTGGAGGGAGGGGGGGGGGGGTTGCGGCTATGGTTGGGTGGGGGAAATTGAGATGTGCTTGATGTGGAAATTCTGGGGCTGATATCAAGAACCAATATTTGTCTGCCTATGTTCGCCGAGGTCCATGCCAATACTTCTCACTTTTTCATTAGAACATGGATAATTCAGGTCCGGTCCTGTCTATAGAGCTACCGAGTTTAGAGTTTGAGGTTATGATTTGACTGGTAACAATGATAAATTAAAAATAAGCAATAAATAAATGGTTCACATGGCTATGATTGTGTCAAGATTACAGTTTCACCTAATTTAAGCCTGATTGGTAAAGCATGCAGACGCTGTATACCTGTTCACCTATAACAATCCTTTGTTTTGTAACCAGGACAACCGAGAAGCAGCGCTAGGGAAGTAGCAGAGGATTTATAAAGCCTCAGACACCGCCGGGGTATGCTGTAACGTTAATCACTGCCCCTGCGTCACCCTGTGGCAGAAACTGTCAGGTGTGAGGCGGGAAACGCCGGGCGATTATGTCCGCTCGGGACAGAACAGCGAAAGCTCACCGCAAAGCTCCTGGAGGCCGAACGCAAATGCTAACGTTAGAAAGTGCCGGAACAACATTCTCACCGGCAGAGAGAACAGCAACTTCACTTAACCTCAAGCTAATGGAACGGTGGCCGTGGAAACAGGTGAAATATGACAAATGAAATGGGGAAAAATAAAAAAAAAAGTTTTAAAAAATCTTTTCTGTGAAATGTGTTACAGTAGCCCTTGGCTCAGCCATCCCCTTAAGCAATAAACTGACGCCAGGACGGAAAATGTGTTTTTCAAAAAAAAAATCATCATCTGCTTAACAGACGCTCTCAAGCAGGGTGACTCACGTGGCCTGTAGTTTGAGCGGGAAACACAGCGAGAATGTTGGGAAGCGTTCAGTTTACGTTCATCATCACAAGATAAAGCCGCCATTCCATAAACAGCTGCATGAACAGACCAAACTTCTTTTTTTATCGGACAGTTTCTGTCAATGTTCCAGGCATATTGAATACAAACATATTGGTAATATCCCCTCGTGGTTATAAATTAGTCAAGAAAAAACTTTAAGGAGGATAATATACGTGAATAACAACAACCGATGAATGTTCTAAATGTAGCCTAAGTCTTGAAATGCAAGATTTTCCTTGTAAAATTAACCTTAAATTTCACTCAGTTTTAAAGCGGGAACAAGAAAACAGAAGAAAAAATATTTTTTTTTCCTTTTGCCTGAAAATGATCATTTAGGGAGAGCCGGGAAGCGGATCAATTTAGGAACACAGTGAGGGCGAAAGACATTGGGAGTGTTTACTCTGACTTTCAAGAAATGTACTGGGAACCAAGAAAAGGGAAGAAATTCCACGGAAGCAGTTTTCTCAGTAGCAGAACTGTAGTGCCCCACTCCAGATTTGAACCTGCAACCCTGTAGCTGTATTATACAACAACAATGGTGCACAGCTGCATTCGGACCACCTGGCTCCCCCCCCCCCCCCCCCCAAACCCAACTCGAGGCTCTTCAGGATCACAGGCTTCCGAGCTTTGTGAGCTGAAAGAGAGAGGGCCTTATTCTTTCCTGGGTCCCGACCACTTCTTGATTGTGGAAAATCTCCTCCACATCAAAGCTTCTGTTTAAAGGGTTTATGGGTAAAAAAAATTTTTTTTTTTTAAATGAGTGGGCATTTTGCGATAGAACTCTCGTATGCAACATTCTGGCTCGGAGTTCTTGGTCTGGTCAGCCAATGGGATTACAGCTCCTGTTCGCTTACCGCTCAGATTCTCTCAGATTGGCGCTTCGCACACACGGGCGCACGTTGGCAATTATTCATTCGAGGCGGCGGATAAACTTGCGACAAAGGGCCTCGATTGTTATAAATGCCGGGGATGCCTTAGGCCTTGTTACTACTCTGCGTCAGCGTCCATGAACGTCACAGTATTCACACGGACGCAAACGCACAGAAATGCGCTTTTTGCAGCAATCGCTTTAAACGTGATTTTTCTTGGGGACGAGCAGCTCTTTCCCCTGAACACAGTTCTGTGATTTTGACTGCAATTCACGCGTTAATCACCAGCACCGTTCTGCCCCCCCCCCGTCTGACGTGCTCCTGCTCCGGCAGATAAGGTGTTTGGGGGGGAGGGGGGGGGCTGATGAATCATCGAGACACTTTTTTTTTTTTCACACTTGTCGTTTTGTGTTGGACTGTGTCAGTTTGTGCTGCGTGCTGCAACCTCTTTACCAGGAGAGCCTTAAAAAAAAAAAAAAAAAGATTTTTGTCTGGATTGGACTTTTCCCTGAACAGGTAAAAGGTAAATAAAAAAATAAAGACCTATTGGGAAAACCCAAGATTGGACTGCAGAAAAATAACGCAGATTAAATGAGGGAAAAAAGGGCACTCCTCTGTATTTAAATGCCTTTACTGTAATGGCATATTCAGAAGAGGCCAATGAAATCTAAAGACGTGTCAGAAATAGGGCAATTGGTATCAACGGGCGATATGAATCATATTATATTAAAACGCAGACTCTGTGCAGACTAACACACACTACTCTATGAACTGCAGAATGTTTTCCCCACGGAATTTCAAACCGTGCTTAAATATTACCCAATTCTACACCATACAGCATCAACGATATTGTATATCAGTTTCCTTGTTGTATTAATTGTGAAGAATCTATTTTAAAAAATACCTGATTTGATTGAGAGATTGCTGTTCTTCTACTGGACGGAGGAATTTCATTTTTGGTGTTTTTTTGTACTTTGTGCTTTGTAATGTATTTAAAGCTCTTGGTAATATTTTATCCTCCATTGAGATTTAAGAGCACATGCCCAGCAGTCTCTAAAAAATGATATTTTCAGGAAAAATAAACATTGCTATCGAAAAAGAAGAAAATTTACATGGTCGTTGAAGTTACCGCAGATGAGAAAAACTATGGGGGGAAGGGGGGGGGGGGGGGGGGGGGGGGGGGGGGGGGTAAATATCAAAAGAGTTAAAACCCAGAAAGTTCATTGGTGCTTGAGCCAATGTGGGAGGGGCCACCAGCTTCCGGAACCTTCACCCTATTTACATACTTGTACGCTCTCCACCGCGGATTCGCCTTATCGGAGAGTCACATTTCCCTGACGTTAATGAGCTCAGACCTAGCCGTAGCGCAGACAGGCTATTGAATTATGTATTTGTATTTATTATTGCGCCTATTGGCTTTTTCGTTCTTGTTTTCAGTTCAGACGGCATTATTCATACCCCAGGTGTCCTTGTTCAGAACGGGTACAACTTTCGTTCTTTGTGAGTCAGCTGTAATGAAAGAGTGTTGAAAATGCAGCATTATAAAAATTTACGCCGCTCTGGCTGAGAGGTGAGCCGGAAGCTAACTTCATGCGCCGCGCGCAGGTTATTAATTCAAAGACCCGTGTCAAATAAAAATGCTATTGTAGCGCGCGGGCACAGCACTGTCCTCCTTCAGTAGGTACACATGCGTGGGCTTCACTCACTCTCTCTCACACACACACACACACACACACTCACCCACTCTCTCCCACCCACCCACCCACACACACACACACACACACTCTCTCTCTCTCTCTCTCTCTCTCTCTCTCTCTCTCTCTCTCTCTCTCTCTCACACACACACACATGCACTCTCTCACCCACTCTCTCCCACCCACACACACACACACACTCTCTCTCTCTCTCTCTCTCTCACACACACACACACACACGCACTCTCTCACCCACACAAATACACAGTCTCTCACCCACACTCACCCACCCACACACATACATACTCTCTCTCACATACACTCTCCCACCCACGCGCACACACGCAACACACAGTCTTCCTTACACACCCACACACACACACACACACACACACTCCGTTACACACACACACTCACACGCACACACATACACACGCACACACACTCTCACACACACACACACACACACACACACACTCCGTTACACACACACACACACACACACACACACACACACTCCGTTACACACACACACACACACACTCTCCGTTACACACACACACACACACACACACACACACACACACCGTTACACACACACACTCTCACACACACACACACACACACACACACTCTCCGTTACACACACACACACACACACACACTCCCACAGGCCTTGCGCTGGGGATTATAGCGCATGTGCTTAATGGAGCTGTAATCGATAGGGAGTGAGGGCTGCAGCTCAGGAGGAGTACAAACCGGAGCGGTGAACAAAGCTGGGCGTTTAGGCCGACGGGGGGCAGTGGGGGGGGGTGAGCGTTATCGCCCCGCTGCGTGCTCGCAGCCATGGGGGGGGGGGGGGGGGGGGGGGGGGGGAGACGTGGGGGGAGAGCAGAGATCCGCTGCCTCTCTGCTGTTGACATCATCGTTTTCTGACCGTAGCTGTCAGGGGCGGGCCGCCTCCTCCTCGCACTGGGGCTCGCCGGCGTTCGCAGTTATTATGACTGTCAGAAGCACTTCGCCGGGCCCCAATCTGAGCTACGCCAGCCGACTCCCGCACATCGATTTCCACCCGCCTCGCTCCTGCGTGCGTGTGCGTGTGTGTGAGAGTGTGAGAGTGAGAGTGTGTGCGTGTGCGTGTGTGTGAGAGTGAGAGTGTGTGTGTGTGTGTGTCTGTGTCTGTGTGTGTGTGTGTATATACGCGTGTGAGTGTGTGATGGTGGTGCGCGTGTGTGCGTGCGTGCGTGAATTAGTGTGTGTGTGTGTTTGTGTGAGATGTAAGTGTGTATGTGTGTGTGATGAATATAAAGTTGTGCTGAGGGAAGGAGCGTTTCTGGAGTCTTCTCTGGCACAGAGGCAGAGGCCGCATCTCTGTGCAGAGCTGAGCTGAGGTCAGGTGTGGGGGGCCGGTGGGGACAGCGGGGGCCTCCTGTAGGTTTGACGGGCTGGTTTGGGCAGTGCAGCGGAGGGGGGGGGGGAGTGAGGTGGGGGGTGGGGGGTGGGGGGCGGCTCACAGAGCGCTGGTGGAGACAGCCACACTGGCGCGACCATGACGCAGCCTCCCCACTGGCACAGAGCCCAGCCGGGGCGCTTTTATTAATAGCGACCATGGATGCGGAATTAATGAAGATAACTGGGCAGAGTAGCTTTTCATAACATCGCTGCACAATGCGGGCCACTGCCGGGGACTGTGGCGAGCGGGAAGCGGATGCTGGAACGCTGAGCCAGGCTTCAATCAGCGAATCAGGGCTTTTCAACCGCACTACCGCCTGGGGCCCTGACCTGATGTCACTCTGGCCTGCCTCACGGGAAGATAGGCGCTCCACTACTCTAGCCTGCCTCACTACTCTAGCCTGCCTTACAGGACGATAGGCGCTCTACTACTCTAGCCTGCCTCACAGGAAGATGGTTGCTCCACCACTCTAGTCTGCCTCCAAGTTAGTTAGTTGCTCCACTGCTCTCGCCTGCCTGACAGGGAGATAGTCGCTCCACAACTCTAGCCTGCCTCACAGGGAGATAGTCACTCCACTACTCTAGCCTGCCTCACAGGAAGTTATTTGCTCCACTACTCTAGCCTGGCTCACAGCGAGATAGTTGTTCCACTACTCTGGCCTGCCTCACAGGGACATAGTCAGTCCACTACTCTAGCCTGCCTCACAGGAAGATAGTCACTCCACTACTCTAGCCTGGCTCACAGGGACACAGTCCCACTGCTATTCTAGCCTCATTGACAGAGACACGTTCACTATGCTACTCAAGTCTAGCTCACTGGGATCTTGTCACTCCATTACTCTAGCCTGGCTCCCTGGGGCATAATCAGTCTGTGACATAGCCACTGTTCTGCTGTCGCCTGGCCTGAGCTGATGTTGTCCTTCCATATTCTAGCCTGGCTCAAGGACCAGCTGTCACTTCCGGACCCTGTGCAAGCTGGGAAACCCGCTGTGTAAATGCCACTGCCCTAGCAAGGCCCGACGTGCGATTCCAGATGCAATCTCATATTTTGGCTGTGCCCATTCCCGAATGCAACACGACTCCCTTTTTCAAAACAAGCAGATGGGCTTCTCCCAGCGCAGTGCACTCCTCCAGCATTGTGTTCCACAAAACTGCACTATTTAAAAAACACGTAGTTTAGTCTGCCTTTGGAACACGATGTAACACGTCGCAGAAATCACTACCACTTTCTGTCACTGTCAGACGTCGTTTTAATCACTGTCATTGTGCGTCTGTATAAAAGCGGGCCGAAAGGAGCACATCACTGTTCCGTGGTTAACTTGCTGCAAGGACAAATCTATTTCCTTTAACTGTCTGTTCCTTTATCTGTTGACTTTAACCGCCTTTGTGTTGCTTAAAGATTTTGTGTACGCCCTAAAACAGTGGCTCTCGAACACGGTCCCGGGGGGACTCCTGTGTTTGGCTGGCTTCTGTTACAACAGCAATTCCAATCCAGGAATTTTAACAGCCTCTTCTTAGTAATTCTTAGTAATGACGATTTGGTTTCGCGGGATTATTTTTACCCTCTTTCGCCACATTATGTCAGAAATAGCTAACAGCTATGCGCGAAGAATAAAAGTCTTATATTCACACTGTGCTCGTTGTGCCACATTGCAAACGATTATGTAAAAAGAGGCTAAAATAAAAAATTAACCGTTCAAATTATAGACTGGTGAATCAATAGGCTCCTAATTGGTGAAAGTGTGGACATATGGCCACTAAAACAAACCATTTGGAGTACACAAGAACTCAAAGACAAATCGTAAATAATGAGCCAAACTTGCATTCAGTTAATAAGGAAATATTGTGAAAGAAGTTAAACGCATGTTCAACAATCTTAATTAAGCAAGTGATTGGCTACAATAAATACACAGCATACACAGGGGTCTTGAGAACCAGTGCCCCAAAACACTACAGAGGGCAAGGACACAAACCCACCAGAATAATCTAATAGAAGCCTGCAACAGTGCCCTTCTGTGTGTGTGTGTGTGCATGTGTGTGTGCGTGTGCGTGCGTGTGTGTGTGTGTGCGTGTGTTCGTGCGTGCCTGTCTGTGCCTGTCCCAAGCTATGTCACTTGTTAAAGTCTCTCAGCCTAGAAGCCCTTCAGTCAGCATACCCTTTTCACTTGATAAGACTTGTAAGATGGGAATGAGACCAAAATAAAAGATGTCCTCATCAGCACTGTTTAGGCTTGGAAAACCTACGTGGAGGCGGGTAGCTACACAGTAAAATGTGCAGTGTTAAGCCAACTTTTACAGAGTACGTATGGCCCCTGTTGGACTCATGTACTCTGTTAGAGTGGAATTAACACTGGACATTTTACTGCGTGGTCTCAATCGAGCTCAGAGTGAAAACAGACGGGGAAGCAAAAACCCCAAAAAATATCAAAGGGGACCGGAGCCGAAGGTGTCAGAAACCTGGCTCCCATGGCGACGCGTTCGGATGATCCCCGGCAACTGTCTCCATGACGCGGCTTCGTCCTAACGAACCCCGACGCGGTACAGAGAGGGGGGGGGACAGTCCTGCGCCACGCGACCCCCTCCTTGCCCGCGACCCCGGGCCTCCAGTGACCTCGGGCGCCCCCCCCGCCGGACGACCCCCCCTCCCCCGCCGGCGACCCCCCCCCCCCCCCGCCGGCAGGGCGTGCTAGCGGGGACGCAGCGTGCGCCGCGGTGGGCGTGGCGGCTCTCCGAAACCCCGCCGCGTCCTCTAGCCAAAGACAATGTTTGGACACCTGTCATTTATTTTCTCTAGTGTTCCCCTGCGTGCTCCACATTTCCCAGATAACGGAGCGCCCTCTGTCCGGGGCCCCTCCCTCTGTCCGGGCCCCTCGAGCGGGAGGGTGGGCCCCTCGGGCGGGAATTCGGGCCCCCCGGACCACACCGTGGCGCTTTGCGGGTCTCCCAAGCCCAGTCCAGTTAAGTGACAGCCGTCACTTTTAGCCTCCGGTTGATACTCACTATATTCACTAAATCTACAACCTCTGCCTGTCATCTGCGTGTGATCAGCAGACTTCCTGTTGCCTCATCCCACCCGACTGTCAGACTTTCTAATCATTATTTACACGCTTCCCCTTTTTCATTCGTGTGTTTTGACGACATTTTCATGTGACAAATTTTCATAATAATTCACAATTTCGTAATGAGCTCTCTCATTTGATCTATCTGTCGGTCCACCAGTCTGCTCGTCTATCCAAGGTCTGTCTGTGGAGGGTGGAGTGTTGTAGTGGATGTGAGTTCAGCAGTGGTCTTTGTGAGGGCCCGTTGAAGCAGCTGGGTTGCCGGGAGGGTTAATGTACTTGGCGTAGCCGTGGGAACGTTCAGGGCGACAGACAGACAGTCGTGTGGTGGTAATGCGGGGGCAGTGGGATGGACTCCATTGTCTGTAATGAAAGGTGACTGAGTTTTATAAGACCAGCAAAACCTGTCTGTTTGTATGGAAGGTGTGCCGTCCACTGTCCACTGAACCGCATGACAGAGAACCGTGTGTGTGTGTGTGTGTGTGTGTGTGTGTGTATGCACAGTACTCTGTTTTGTGTGTGTGTGTGTGTGTGCGTGCACAGTACTATGTGTGTGTGTGTGTGTGTGTGTGTGTGTGTGTGTGCACAGTACTATGTTTGTGTGTGTGTGTGTGTGTGTGTGTGTGTGTGCACAGTACTCTGTGTGTGTGTGTGTGTGTGTATGTATGCTCAGTACTATGTGTGTGTGTGTGTGTGTGTGTGTGTGTGCACAGTACTCTGTGTGTGTGTGTATGCGCGTACTCTGTGTGTGTGTGTGTGTGTGTGTGTCAGTGTTTGTGTGTGTGTGTGTTTGTGTGTGGGCTTGGCACTGCATCAGCTGCCCTACACGTATAATAATGCACAACAAATGCCTAACAAACAGCGTCAATCCATCAAAGTCCACTCATTTCACATAAAGGATTTAGCAGTGTGGAGCGGCAGGTAAATCCACACCGTACGTGCGTGCTGCTTAAGATAAAAAATATTCGACAGGAAGACAGACAGACGCAGATTGACAGCAAGAGTAGAAATTGCACTTTTCCTGATTTTCCCGATTAGAAACAAAAAGCGTCAAGAGAAACACCTAAAAGCCTAAAGCCATATTTCTGTCAGCGGTAGGAGAGACGAGTTCCGTTTGGCCTGCCGAACAGATCCGCCACCCGGTGGGGCCGGGTGTAATCCTTCTGTACGAGGGGGACCCAGTGCCACCACGCTGCTTCAATGAAGGCTCCTTTACTTCACGCCTTGTTTATTTTCTCGGCCGACTCCCCCCGAGCGCTTACGTAAGCTACGCCACGCGAACGATCCGTTTGTACAGCTGGGCGAGGTGCCGGCGCTCGAGGGTAAGAAGACGGCGGCGGCAGCGCCCTGCTCCGTGGGGGGGCTTTGAACCGGCAACCTCCTGGTTATTATTCCGATTTCCCTAACCACGCCGCTCCGGGCGTTTCCGGCGGGAGCAAAGGAGCCTGGGATCGTGGGCGGTCTCCAAGGAGACGGCTCTGCCGTTGCTGCAGCGATGTAGTTTTTTTATATTTAAAAAAAAAAAAAATAATCAAGCCTTGTACCTTACTGGCAGTAATGTGCCGCTGTTAGCTGTGGAGATGATCTCACAGACTGACTCGGGGGCATTTCTCATTGGCCCCGAAGTCCGCTCCTCTGTGGAGCGCTAACCGCTGCGCTTGTGGTCGCGGCCTGGCTGTGCTCCGCCAGGCACATCAAACGAACACAGACACGCGTTTCGGTGATGGACTGACGAGGGCCTTGCGTGATTGTCACACATTAGTCCCTCACTGTTTCTTCAGAGTCAAAAAAAAAAAAAAAAAAAGACCCGGCCAGCTTTTCAGTTTTGTGTTTGCTTTGTCTCTTTTTGTGTGACCATAACCCAGAGAAGCAGATACACCTCCCATAATCATTTTGTTTTTGGGCAAATGTTATCCCTGAACATTTTCCCACCGTACGTAGCAATCAAAACTGATCACCCTAATGGCTCCAAATGGCCCCTATTCTCACGGTTAAAGGACAGCGTCGCATTTGGACCCGGGGACGTGGAGACCCCACACAGAACCCTGTGGGCGACTAATTCTGGTGCTTTATATATTCATTAATATCTCTTCTTTTTACTCCTTTTTTACGTGACTGATTCTTTTAATATTATTACGATATTATAGTCTTATCTTATAAATATCACTACCTGCCCTCTCTTATTTTCCTTATTCATTTTATTTTATTAAGGCCTATTGCGCCTCTCGCCCCAATGCACGCTGGGATAGGCTCCAGTACCCCCCGCGACCCTGCACCAGGATAAGCGGGTATAGGTAATGAATGAATGGATGGATGGATGGATGGGTAATCCCTGTTGCTTACTTTTATATATCCTGATGAACATCTTGGTTATTGTATCACATCTCGGTTGTCTCCCGTCCTGTTTTATAATCACTTTTGTGTGTGAAGCTCTGCGGGGCGGTGGGGCTTGTGTGAGATGCTCTGCGTGGGGCGTGCTGCAGGTGTGTTATTATCATTCAGAGCTGTGGCTCTTACCTTCTTCTTGTCTCTCATGGATCCCTTCCCTCGAACCATGATCTTGCACCCCGTCTCCGCCTCCAGCTGCTTCGCCGTCAGGCCCCGGGGTCCCAGGATCCTCCCCACGAAGTTAAACTGCGTGGAGAAACACACGCACGCACACACACGCACACACACACACACACACACGCACACACACACACACAGACACACACACGAGAGAGAGAGCTTTAGAAATGGAACAGCAAACCCAGGAAAGCATCTTGTTTGACTTGAACCCGACTGTAAGGGCGTGTGGTTCCGCCCGACCGAAAGATTCCCCCGTGTTTGATGTTAAATACGCCTGCAGTTTTTTTACAGAACTGGATTTCATCTAATCTTCAGGTAAATTAGAAACGCAATACTAATTAACACAGCAGTCTCAAAAAAAAGTTTTAAAACACAAAAAAGCTAAGCTGCTCGCATACATGAAGCATACGCACTATAAATGTGTAAGAGAAATAAAAATAAATAAATAAAAAACCCAGAGACATCTGTTTGTTTCTTTAGTTATGACTTGAGATGCGCCCGTGTGTTTCACTGAAACTAAACAGGACTGAACCCAAAACGATGCTGCCCGTCTTTTCTTACGTTTGTTCAAATAACCCGGCTCTGTTACTTCAGCCTTATCATGCACACTTTAGAGAAACAGTCAGAGTCAGAGAGCGGAGGGGGAAACAGAGAGAGAGAGAGAGAGAGAGAGAAAGAGAGGGGGCGAGGGAGCGAGAGAGAGAGAGAGAGGGGAGGGAGGGAGGGAGAGAGAGAGAGAGTCGGAGAGGAGAGAGAGGGAGGGAGGGAGAGAGAGAGAGGGAGGAGAGAGAGAGAGAGAGAGAGAGAGAGACGGACCGAGCTCCCCGAGACACTGGTGCCTTAAGCAAGACCATCTGTCTGACAGGAAAATGCCTGCTTTGACCCTCCCCTCCCCCCCCCCTCCCCCCCTCTCCCCCCCCCCCCCCCCCCCGGCTTCTCAGCGTTATCTAAAACCCTCATCGCTTGTTCCCTCTCACAATGCTGTCCGGCCGCGGTTAAAAAAAATAGCGCCCAATACCAGCGGTGCTTCAGACCCGATCTGAGGGCGAGGAGATAAGGGCCCGACAATCGTTCGCCTATCGACCGCCAATCAGAGCCCCTCGCTGGCATCGATCGCGGATCGGAGTCCCTGTCTAATTGACGAGTGATAAAGTGTCAGTCTGGGAGGGGGGGGGGGGGGGGGGGGGGGGGGGGTGGGTCCTTGTCAGCGCCTCGGTCGGCACGGCAACCGGCCGCTGGGATGGATGCTTATTGGGAAGCCGCCGCGTCGTCGAGCGATAAAATCGGCCAGCGAAGCAATTATCAGAAAAAAAAAAAAACAAAAAAAAAAAAAAAAACAACAATTGGCTTACTGTAGCGAAGTAGTTCTACATTACTGTACATCCTTAGCTGAATTCTTTTCTTCCTTACCCAGCAGCACCTGTTTGGATGTATGTGCATAATCCTCTCATATTACTTTACTGTTACATTAAGATAATAGCCATATAGTAATGCCAGTAGCAGCTGGTAGTAAAAAAAAAAAGACTGTTCGCTGACAGTAAAAAGGCCATAAACGGACAGTACAATAGCATCAAGCCAGAAATGAAATAACCAGCCAGTCAGTCTGCAGCCAGCAATGAACATCAGTCTAATAAACAGCCTGCAAAACAATGAATAGCCAGTAACAAAAGCAACTGGAAAAATAAATAACTGTTCAACAATATGATAATTAGCCATCACTGCAACTGACCGAATACAATGACAAGTCAGCAATATACTGTATTATAACACCCTGACTGCAGGAGTTAGTTACAGAACTCTTCTTACTGTCATCAGGCCTGTTATCAAGGTGAGATGATTGCAGAAATGCTAGTTTTCATTATAAAAAAAACATTGAGTGTGTGTGTTATTGTGAGGGTTTGCGTGTGTGTGTGTGTGTGTGCACCAGCATGTGCGTGTTTGTGTGCGCGCGTGTGTGTGTGTGTTTCTGTGTGTGAGCTGTTCAAACAGCAGCGAGGTGTCGTCCCACAGAATGGGGGAGCTGGGGAGGGTATACGTTAAGGGAATGGGTGAGGGGGCGTGAGGCGACAGTACAGTCAGCGTCTCTCCGCTCGTGTTCCCGCCAGGTGCGCCTGGCGTCTCTGCGAAATACGTTTTCTCTAAAAGCGTAAGGGGCGCGTTAAAAACAAAACCACTCGAGTCTTAAACGCATCCCAGACAGATCGTTTGTGTGCGTTTCTGGAGAGAGATCGGACCCCGTGCGCTGTTTTTTGTTTGTTTACCAGGGGCCAGGACTCTCTCTCTCTCTCTTATTACACTTTTATCTAATGACAGCAGAAGCTGCTTTAAGTAACACTTCATTTCTAAACCTCTAACTCTCTTTCTCCACAGTTTGCTGCAGGCTGGGACTCATCTGGTTTCTTTGTTTTCCTAATTTACTCGCACCTCTTTCAAAAATCCTTGTGATGATGCATTTTTTTCCCACCCTCTGGTATTGCGTTTCACAACATTTTTAAGGATTTCACACTGTGCATTGTTACTGTCTCGATTTTTTTTGTACGCGTTATTCAAATGGTCGAAATTGCGAAACGGTTTGATAGTCATAATAACATGATCATCATTATCTTTGTCCTCATTGTCACCATCTTCATTATACTGCACATTATTTGTTTTTTAATGAGCTGTGTGCGTGTGCATGTGCATGTGTGTCTGCGCGTGTGTGTGTGTGTGTGCGCGCGCGTATATACACAGAAGTGTGTGTGTTTGTGTGTATGGTGCGTGTGTGTGTATGGTGTGTGTGCGTGTGTGCATGTGTGTCTGCGCGTGTGTGTGTGTGTGTGTGTGTGTGTGTGCGCGCGCGTATATACACAGAAGTGTGTGTGTTTGTGTGTATGGTGCGTGTGTGTGTATGGTGTGTGTGCGTGTGTGCATGTGTGTGCGCATCTGTGTGTGTGCGTGCGTGTGTGTATGCGCGTGTGAGTGTGTGTGTGCGTGTGTGTGCGCATCTGTGCGCGTGTGTATGCGCGTGTGAGTGTGTGAGTGTGTGTGTGTGTGTGCGTTAGTGCTTGCGCGTACGCATCTGTGCCCCCAGCTTGCGCGCCGTTGCGCGGGCCCATTTAAAATGCATTGCGAACAGGCTAGCTTACGCTGCACTTCTGCACTCACATGCACTCCAGCAGCTCTTATCTGCACCCTGTACAGGAGGCTCGCTCCTCCAGCAGGGCAGACCTAAGACAGGCCGCAGCCGCAGCCGCAGCCCCAGCAAACGTTTCCGTTTAGGGAGAGTTTAAAAAAATATTTACATCTCTTTCTTTCAGACCCTCTTTTAAAAAAGAGAACATCGTGCGTGACTGACAGCCGTGGCCTGAATGAAATTAAAAGCCGTGTTAGTTCAGAGCAGCAAGCCGCTTACCGCTTTTAACGCAGCTGATTTATTGTACTTTTTTAAAATAGCGTTGATGTTATATTAATGACTTTTTGCCGGAGATTAGTCAATCCTGGATGGAAACGGGATGTTTTAATTTCTGCGCATGTAGCCCGCAGAGAATTTCTCGGCAGTTTCGTCATTTGTCACATTAAAGATTAGCGCCCGGCGCGTTCAAAGGGGTGCGGTTGACCCCCCCCCCCCCCTCGCACCCAGCACCGTGAACACCCTCCCATTCCAAACGTGCCCCCCCCCTTTCGACAGGAGGGTGAATTGAATTTGGACGTGAACCCCGGAGGGTGCAGCCGGTCACAGAAAGGACGATCTTTATTTCATAAACGCAGCCGGCCGTACGCCGCAGCGTCGCAACGCAACGTAACCCCCGCCAACACGCTCGCTCCGCCCCCCCCCCCCCCCCCCCCCCAACACGCTCGCTCCGCCCACCCCCACCAACACGCTCGCTCCACCCCCCCCCCACCACACGCTCGCTCCGCCCCCCTCCAACACGCTCGCTCCGCCCCCCCCACCAACAACACGCTCGCTCCCCCCCCCCCTCCAACACGCTCGCTCCCCCCCCCCCCAACACGCTCGCTCCACCCCCCCGCCAACACGCTCGCTCCCACCCCCCCAACACGCTCGCTCCACCCCCCCCCCCACCCCCCCCCGCCAACACGCTCGCTCGCCCCCACCCCCCCCCAACACGCTCGCTCCACCCCCCCAACACGCCACCCCCCCGCCAAACAACGCTCGCCCGCCCCCACCAACACGCTCGCTCCACCCCCCCCAACACGCTCGCTCCGCCCCCCCAACACGCTCGCTCCCCCCCCCAACACTCCCCCCGCCCCCCGCCCAACACGCTCGCTCGCACCCCCCCCAACACGCCACCCCCCCACCAACACGCTCGCTCCACCCCCGCCCCCCCGACCCCCGCTCCCCAAAAGCTCTCGCCTCGTCCCCACGCTGACACATTCAGGACATCTTCACGGTCGGGGGGGAGGGGGGAGTGGGGAGTGGGGAGTGTGGGGGGGATGTCTGAGATATTCAGTTATCCTCGCCTAACTCACCCTCCAGCTCCCCCCCCCCCCCCCCCCACCCCCTACGCCCCCACTGCCCGCCCCCCTCCCCCCCACGCCCATCACAATAATAAACCGCCATCTATTATTTTTCTCCCCTCCCCTGTGAAATAGATGTCTCCAGCCCTCCCCTTCCCTGCCCCCCCCCCATGTCAGCCGCGCGCAGTTTGATGCACTTGGCAGTGCTGAATGCCTGAGAGTATAGCGGAGCGGGGCGCGAGCGTGTGCTTTAAAGCGGGATGGGGGGGGTGGGGGGAAATGGGGGGGTGTAATGAATTTAAACTCCTTCTCCCCCCTCCTCAGACGCAGCGACCGTAGGGGGGGGGGTGGGGGGGGGGTGTCTTTGCTGTGACATTATTAGTGGTGGCAGGTTAGCGCGGTACAGACAGCCGTGCGCATTGCGTTTGGGACGGGGGGGGGGGCTGGGGGACGGGGGGGGGGGGGGGGGGGGCCCTCGTTCCCCTTAAAGTGTTTAACCTTATGTGTCAGTTTGCTGAGTGATACGCCGGCAGCTGTTTCTGATTCAGGGTCACAGTGTGCCGTTCTCTTCCTTTTAAAGAGCCCCCCCTCCGCCCCCCCGCCACACGGCCGGGCCTGGGAGGGCCGCGCGTACCGGCGTATATTTAGCCCTGGCGTCAGTTATTAGTTTTGATGTGTGTGTGTGTGTGTGTGTATGCACACCTGTGTGTATTTGTGTGTGTTTGAGCGTGTGTGCGTGTGTGCGTGCACGTCTGTGTGAGTGTTTGTGTGTGTGTGCACACGTGTGTATGTGTATTTGTGTGTGTGTGTGTGCACGCGTGCGTGTATGTGTATTTGTGTGTGTGTATGTGTGTGTGTGTGTGTGTGTGTGTGTGTGTGTATGTATGCACACCTGTGTGTATTTGTGTGTGTTTGTGCGTGTGTGCATGCGTGCGTGCGTGCGCGTGCACGTCTGTGTGAGTGTTTGTGTGTATGTATGCACACGCGTGTGTATGTGTTTGTGTGTGTGTGTGTGTGTGTGTGTGTGTGTAAGTGCATTTTTGTACAGGTACCTCTGTATGACAGTCTCATATTGTGCATACGGTGATATTTCACTTCCTGTATCACGGTCAGGTTTAGCCGTTTTCCCTGCTCTGCACACCCACTTCACTTTAAAGAAAACCCCAGCGCAGGTCTGACTGTCAGCAGCAACCAGAATATCTCTCCAAGTTCCTGTTTCACCGCACACCTCAAACGAACCCCGAGCTCTGGCCTTAAACGCAGGTACAGCTCCGTTAATGTTTCCCGCTTCTCACTTATTCCGGAACTAACGGGAGCACTTTATTTTGTTTTATTTTATTTTATTTTTTTTTTAGAAAAGCAGAGCTTATCTGTTGCCGTGGATGTTACCTTTTTCCGAGCGTTCTGCGACTCTTGCTGGGGAAAAAGGCTAAAAGGGAATCCAGCCGAAGACCTGCCCTTTCGAGATAAAATGCTCACTTCCCCCTGTGCGAAGGCTCGCTACCGCTGCCCGGCCCTCTGTGCTCGCCAGCTGAGCGTGGAGAGACCAGAAGGGTCTTTCCTTATGGCGAATGGCACGCTTCTTAAGTTTAATTGGAGCCCCCCCCGAAAAAACTGAATCCAAAGGCGTATTCCAGACGAGCGTGGTTCTCAGGAGCCCACAGGAAGCTAACGAAGGGTGCAGAAGAAAAAAAAATCATTTGGGTGTAATGGAATTCCTAATTTCTGGTTAAAAAGCATTCACCCTGTTTACTCAATCTGAGCAATAGATCTCAAGTATATTTTCTATCAACCCCACGGTAAAAAGAAAAAAAAGAGAACAGAAGAAATGTGATTAGGGCCATTTAGGAGCCTAAGTGGGGTGGACTCCATCGCGCCTCCCGATGATCTTATTACCCAGATAAACGAGCGACGGCCGGTAACGGGCAAATTAATTATTTCATGGATTTTCATATCGCAAGGCTCTTAATTCCTTTCTCAGGAAGTCTTTTGTTTTCATTATCATGGAAGACAAGGGTTGGGAGGAAAGAACAAAGGGCAGATCTCTCTCTCTTTTTCTCTCTCTCTCTTTCTTCCTCTCTCTCCCTCTCTTTCTCCTCTCTCTCTCCCCCTCTCTCCCTCTCTTTCTTCTCTCTCTCTCTCTCACATGCTCTCCTTCTCTCTCCCTCTCTCTCCTCTTTCTCCTCTCCCCTCTCTTTCTCTCTCTCCCCTCTCTCTCTCCTCTCTCCGCTCTCTCTCTCTCATCCCTCTCTCCTCTCTCTCTCCTCCTCTCTCTCTCTCTCTCTCTCTCTCCCCCTCCCTCTCTCCCCCTCTCCCTCTCTCCCCTCTCTCTCTCTCTCGCTCCCCTCTCTCTCTCTCTCCTCTCTCCTCTCTCCTCCTCATCCTCTCCCTCCTTTCTCTCTCTCTCTCTCTCTCTCCCTCCTCCTCCCTCCCTCTCTCTCTCCCTCCCTCTCCCTCTCTCTCTCACACACACCCAGTGAATATTCATCTTCTCACGTCCACTGTAATTATGAATCTTTTTTCTTTCAGCGGGATATAAATAGCTTTAAAACTCCATTACAGGCAAAGTCAGGAGCTCCGCGCCTTCCCCGGTCACCAGCCGGATAGACGTACCAAAAAAAAAAAACGTTAATAAAAATAGGAAAGTAAGGAAATATTTAAATAAAACCTTCAACAGCCGAAGAGACAAAAAGAAATTCGCCGTGCGCGAGCCGGTCTCTGGAGGGGAGACTGGAGGGCTCTGTCGCAGGCCTGTCATGTTTGCTTTATGCCCCGAATGAAATTCTGGAGTTAAAATGTCCTTATTTTTGTCTCCTTCCTCGACCGTGCACCTGTCACGTCAGGTGCCTTTCATCAAGTGCTATTTTACATCGCCGCGGCGCATCCGCGAAGCTCTTGGATGAATTAAGAGCGGCTTTCGCTTGCTCAAGTCTTATCGGTCATTATTGCAATAATGTTCGGCGTATTCCTGCGGCACATGATGGATTCATATTTATTTTATGTGATCACGTTCTATTTCATCTTTATATGACGTATTTACGCTCGGTTTTAAAACTAGTGTCTTGGCCCGTTAGCGAAAAAGTTTATTGTGGCACGGTGACAGAATTAGGTGACTAATCGCGACAACCGCACGGCAATAAAAAAATATGGACAATGTTCTTAGCTCTATTATTGTCCTAATTGCGTATAATTAACCTTCATTAGCAAACCGCTGATCCACAGCCTCCTCTTTATTGCCACATTATTCTCCTCTGTTTCTGTTTGTATTTGTTATGAAATAGTAATGAGGGGACCTAATTTATACGGCATACCTGCGGTAATTAGACTCGTCCGGCCCCTCCCTCCCTCCCTCACCCCCCTCGCCCCCTCCCCGTGTCTGTGGCCTGACGGGTAAGCGACCTGTCCCGGGCCAAGGTCACTGCGCTTCCCGAGCCTCGTCGCGCCCGCGACCCGAAAGCGAATTCATCGAGGCCAGCTGCTCTTCTGTCTCTGGCCGACGACTCACCGCGGTTAATATGCAGTGGTTTGCGTTTCGTTACCAGTTCCCTTTCCCCGCTGTTGATTCATGGCGCCCGGTTTTTCTCTCCGTCGTTCAATTAAAACAATGTCACAACTCCTTGGAGGGGAGCCGTTTTTTTTTTTGTGTGTGAAAAGCCGTCAAATGAGAGAGAGAGAGAGAGAGAGAGACGGGGACGATTCTTATGTTTAGCAGTGAGGTCAGGGCAAATAGATCACGCCAGTTTAAAGCACTGTTACCTGATAAACAAATCCACAAAACCTGACTCCCCGTGTTCTTTCTGACACACACACACACACAACACGCACGCACGCACACACACACACACACAACTCACACACTCACACGCGCACACACACACTCTCACACTCACATTCTCACTCACTCACACACACACAACTCACACACACACTCACACAACTCTCACACACTCTCACTCACTCACACACACACACACACACACACACACGCACACAGACACACACTCACACACACACCCCTGCCTGCCTCCCCCCCCCCCCCCCCCCCCCAGAAGGTTGCTGAAGGAAGGACAAGGCCAGACGGGAACTGAAAGAGAGTCGATGCGCTCCCCACACGACCGTAATGATTAATAATCACGGATAGCTGCTCATCTTCACACCGGACGCTTTTGACCCAGCAAAGGGCACACATTTAAATGACAAATGACAGCACTTGCATTCAACCTGTGTCACAGCCAACATCTCCCCTCCTCCCCCCCCCCCCCCCCCCCCCGAAACCCCAAACCTTCCCCTAATGCCGAAATAGAGAGCACAATATGATTCCGTGTCACAATAGAGAGACTGATGGTGTTTATAATCAGGTCGGTCCTGACGCCCCCTCACACACCCCGCTGTACGGCGCACTGGCGGGGGGTGGGGGGGGGGGACAGGACGTGGGGGGCGCGAGCGAATGAAAAGAGGTGCTCGGTGTGCGGCGGTATTGTTCCGAGGCCGGCCCCCTTTTTATTCCCCCGGCCCGCGAACATGTCGGGCAAATTGGATCGGGTGCGCTGCCAGGCCGGCGCCGCTGCGCCCAGTTGACAGAACAAATTAATTTCGGCGGAGGCGCCGCCGCCGCCGCCGCGTCCCACTCCACCCCCCACCCCACCCCACGCGTACGCGCGTGCGCACACTCACGCTCGCGAAAAAAAAAAAAAGCTGAGGCGGAATCACCAGGGAGCCACCGTCCTCACCAAACAACCGCATTCCATTCCTCACCACCCCTCACAACCCCCCCCCCCCCCCCCCCACACCCCCCCGAATAAACCGTCATCACCCCATCCCAACGCCGGATTCCCGTAGAAATCATCGCCAGAGGAATGGAGCCGTTTATCTGGGCCCGGTTCTGCAGCGGCTCGACGTATCCCCTCGTTCCCCCCGAAATCTCCCTCTCTCCCTCCTCCGGGGCAGGGGGAGGCAACTGCTGCGCTCCGCCCCAAAACGGCTTGTGGACATGATGGCGTGTACTGTTCCTGAGGGGTCTCTCTCTCTCTCTCTCTCTCTCTCTCTCTCTCTCTCTCTCTCTCTCTCTCTCGCTTGCTCTCCTTCTCATAATGCTTTCCCGTAAACGAGGCGTGGGCTCTCAGTCCTGTCCCTGTCCCATACCACAGAGGGGTGCGCCCATTCTCACCTTCAAACTGAACCAGCGGGAGGCCCGACGTGCGGCTGCTCGCTCCCAAACCAAACAGGATTTCCACGCTCGAGGAAAAAATAACAGGAAATCTTGCAGTCCAGCTGCCCCAAACACAAGGATACAGAGCGTTCCCTTCGCGATGAAGGCCACCTTTCATCTTCGGGACACCTAGCGCTACGAAATTCCACCACCCTCCTGTGCGACACTCCCGACCCCGTCTCTCCCGCCCCGCCATTTTCTACCACCCCCCCTCCCCCCCAGTCCACACTACTTGCCTGCCCTTGAGACCTCCCCCAACATCCCCCGCCCCCCAAATTTCACCTCTCGAAGTAGCTTCAAAGACCCCCCCCTTTTGCCCTTTGCCCCCCCCCCTGTTGCGATGGGCGAGGCGCCGGCGTAGCTCTTCAAAAGGCCCTCTGCGCTCGGGCCGGCTTTAGCCATCGACGCTAACGTCAATGCTAACATCCACGCTACGCTAACCTCGACGCTAACGTCAATGCTAACGTCGACGCTAACGTCAATGCTAACGTCGACGCTAATGTCAATGCTAACATCGACGCTAATGTCAATGCTAACATCGACGCTAATGTCGATGCGGAGGAGAGGCGCGCCGCGGTCCGCGCGCGGGCGGGCAGGCGGGCGGGCGGGCGGGCGGGCGGCCGGCCAGCCACACGCCGAGAACTCTGGGGGATTGCCGTCCTCCCCGCTGGAGGATATTGGAAGCTCTCTCATCTCGCCTCTGCCATTCCCACTAATTAACCTCAGCCCCGCAATAATGATCTTATCTGTCCTTCAGAACAGCCAGCAGCAAAGCAAGGACACCCGACATCATTACTCACACCCAACTTCTCCCTCCTCCTCCTCCTCCTGGGAAAGGGGTGGGGGGGTGGGGGGGTCCACATTTACATTTTAGGGATTTAGCAGACGTCCTCGTCCTCATCCCGGAACGACTCGCGCAGCTAGCTTTCTGCTACGTGCGCGAAGCCGCCACACGGCCTGGTTATTTACCGAAGCCGTTCGGGCTAAGTACCCCGCTCAGGGGAGACGTGGCGGTGCCCACTCTTGTCTGGCTGTGTCCGGCTTTGCGGAGCCGGCTGCCCACGCCTTCCCCGAGTGCCCTGCCCCGCAGACTGCTCCCCCCGTGGGGCAGCCAGACCGGGCACCCCCTCCGCATGCCTAACTAAGAGCTGGTGCCCCTGCAGGGCGGCTCGCGCTGACCTGGCCCTGGCGCTGAGCCGAATATACCCGCCGCACGTCTGGGCACTGCTGGTACATACTAATGGCAGAGAAACTACCGGAAGATTTAAAAAGAGCAAATAAAAACCAGGGAATGAGTATGGCTAGCTGTGGGATACAGCAAGGTCCGAAAAATCATCCTCAGCCCCTAAAGAGTCATTTATTTGGCAAATGGAACACTGAGCGCACGGAACACTGAGCACATGGCCTCCCCCCCTAACACCACCACCCCCCCCCCCCACACACAAACCAAACGAACCAATAGCTAAAAAAAAAAGCAAAAAGGCTATTTATATGCTTACAACAAGTGCAAAATGATGACCGATTCTCTGGTTAAAAGATGTTTTTTTTTTGTCGGCTGTCTGAGTTCTGTGCTCCTTGCTAGGGCCGCTGCTTTATTTCCGGGGGGGGGGGGGCACACTGTTATTCGGCTCTCCCAGCCCCCCAGGTGGGGGTGCGGGGAGCCCGTCGGCAGGCCCGTGCGTCACAGGCGCGATTCCCCTCAGCCCTAATGAAAGGCCCGGGCCTTAATCCCGGGCGGTGTTTACACAGCTTATGAAACGGCTCCATTAATGCTGCCCACGCATAGAATCGGCGGTAATGGAACAAGTTAATTGGGATCAATCAGCTCTGAGCTCGTCTCGTTCCCCTGGGCGCCGGCAGATTAAGCGAGGAAGGCCCCCGAACGCGATTGCTCAGAAGATTAAGCGAAATTGAAGCCACCGCAAATAAAATATCAGAGAATTAAAGACTGAGCAGAAAGGGGGGGCGCGCATGTTATTTATTTTGGATAACACTTCTATCTCCGGTTCTGTCTACCTCTTGACTACAAGGCTATTTTTACATTTTATTTTTTTTAATTTACCACAAAGGATCAGTTTTACTTGTTCTTGTTAGGGCTCAGGCCCTGTCCATCTGAATTTTCGATTGCACAAAACTTGTCGCCGTGTCTTCCAAGTCCAGACTTTTTAGAAGTTCAACAAATGCAGTTGGTTAGATTTTGTTCAAATTGAAAGCTACACAAATCTGCCAGATAAGGATGTGCGTATGAATGGTGGATTGGTGTCACGTTGGTTACGGTGGGTATGGAGTAAATATGTGAGTAGGCAGAAGGAGGGTTGTTTCCTCCTGTGACTTTGCCAACTTCCTCTTTTTCCCCTGTGCTTCCTCATTACCCAGAATCCTCTGGTTCAACCGAGGTTGTTGCAGATCTTAACGAGCGGTGTAACTGAATTTGAATTGGTGATAGTTTATCGATTGCGTGTGGTGTGCCTAATTGTATGATACTGAAAGTAAACAACAGGCTGTAAACTGTTATATTTTGAGAGTCCATACATTGTGGACACAAAGCATAGAAACTTTCTCCAACAGTGGCTCACTTTTTAAAATTTTCTGTTCAGTGTTTTGTGAACAGTGAGGTTGAAAACAAAATGAAAAACCAGCTTAGTAACAAGCTGTCCTGTTTTTGTTTTTTTGTTTTTTTTTAAGTAGGTAGAATGCAGACGTAAGCATTCGAGGATGCTAAATGGCCCTGTCTACAAAAAAACTGACAGGGAAGTTTAGCTCAAAAACTGCACAGAGCACAGACCGAACCTGCGGTTTTGTCTTGAGAAGAAGACGTTCCTACTTAAAAGGCCGGTCGGTGGACATAAAGAAATGCAGACGACGTCGTTGGCCGGCGGTTAAACTGCCAAAATAATGCGTATTCAGGCACCGTAAATTCCTCCCATTAAATACCCTGCCAGACAATAGAGTTTACGCCGCAAGTCCTTCAGGTTTCAATAAGGATGCAACGCAGTCGCCAAGCCACAGCATCCCCGGACCAGATCAATAGCTTGGACATCGGCCTACTTCCCAGTGTCGGGAAAATGAGATTGTATCGACTCATACAACTGCTGTAATTAAACCGATGGTATACAGTATTCAGCTGCGCAATCTGTTCCGAACTCTCTTTGTTTCTTTATTTGTCGTGCTAAGGTACAACAGGATCCCTGTCTGTGCCTGTATCCAGTATTAATTTTGACCCCTCTCTTCCTCACATAACCACATCTACTGTTGGACCCCCCCATCCCCTCTTGACCCACAACCCTTTGTCCTAACCGCCCCCCCTCCCCAAAAAAAAAAAGAATAAATATAATAAATATAAACTAAGTAATAACACTCATTTAAGCGCAGAAACGAGCAGGAAGTGAGGCGTGCGGCGCGTACTCACGTCGGGGTACTCTTTGACGGGCACGTAGAGCTTCTCCTGCAGCTGCACGATGGGGCCGACGGCGTCCGGGAGCTCCGAGGCCCTCTTCTCCGCGCTGCCGTTGAGCGTGTCGTTGTACATGTCCTTGCGTACCCGGCTGATCTCTGCCGGGGGGAGAGAGACTCCGTCAGACACGCCCCCCTCCTCGTCACGTTCTCTCTGTCCGCTCGCGCTCGCTCTGTCGCGGTCAGGCCGTCCGCCGTACCTCACCCCGGACGAGACCCCCCCACCCGCCCCCCTAAAAATATACCCCAACGCGGGGGCTCAGCTCGCAGGATATAGACACCTGTCCGCACCTGTGCCGCCATCGTCCAGCCACAGGGGGCGAGATACTTGTCCTCACCTGTCTCTTGTTACTTTTACTTGTTTGAGGTACACACACACACTCACACACACATACACACACACATCCAGGAAGACCTGTAGCTTGCACTTCATCGGTTTCTACGACAGGATCGCACGTTGGCTGAGCATCACACTTCGATGGCGGGGACCTGTCTGCAGTCTGAACGCTCGTCCTCACATCAGAACCCAGGTTTCCTTGGCTCTACACCCACACTGCCCGCACCTGCCCTCCTGCACCCAAGGCCGCTCTTACTTGCCTTTCTGTCTCTTACTGATACCCATCGGAGTGCACATGCATGGGGAACGAGTGAAGTCATGGGCCTGGATCCAGGTAATGTCTGCCCCTAACTTTGACTTGCAGTTAAATGCTAGTTTTAGCCTTTAGGCGTATTCAACTGTTTTATTTGAGGCACGACGCAAGAAAAGGCCACGGAATTAAACCTGAGGCCCGACTGCGGGGTCACATGACCCTCGCGGGAACCTCGAAAATCCCACATCGCCGCTTTGCCGACAGGCGTCTGTCTGGGGAGGATCCCGATAACCGCGCCGAAGGAAGACCACGGCAACGCTTAGCGTCGGCGAGAAAATCTCAAAAGGTTCAGCGGCGTGCGTTCCCAGTCACCAGTCGCGCCTACTGAGCATGCTCAGTGCAGGGGAAGAGGGGGGACGCGGAAGGACAGAGGAGACATAATCGCATTAATAACATATGATCCAATCTGTCACTTAATGGAAGGCTAATAACTCTCCATTTCTTAAACCAACGGAAGCCATCCCACAGGAGGGGGGAGAGCGGGAGCGAGAGAGAGTGGAGCGAGAGAGAGAGAGGGAGAGATAGCTCCAATAAGACAGGGATGATAATTAAAACCACCAACTTCGTTAATATTTCATAAAAGACATTAAATATCCCGGTCTCTCGATGCTGCTGTGGCTGCTGTGCGTTGTGTAATTCTATTACTGGAGAAATAATTCTCTTGATTCGGTTCTCGGGGGCGAACCAAGGAGGAGGGCGAGATGTAATTACAGCGAAAGACACCCTGACTGCCATTCGTCCACACCCAAACGCGCCATGTCAGCCGACGCCCACCTGCCCAGGGACACGCCCCCACTCTTCTGCATGCCGACGCCCACCTATCCAGGGACACGCCCCCACTCTTCTGCGTGCCGATGCCCACCTACCCTGGGACACGCCCACTCCCAAGCATGCCGACGCCCACCTACCCAGGACACGCCCACTCTGGAACATGCCGACGCCCACCTACCCAGGGACACGCCCACTCCCAAGCATACCGACACCCACCAACCCAGGGACACACCCACTCTGAAACATGCCGACGCCCACCTACCCACTGATGCTCACGCTCAAACACACCACGCACACAGATACCTCTCTACACAAAAACACTGCCAGACCAACACACTGATAATTCAGTAATACCTCAGCATCATAACCCATGCTAGATCCACTGGATCTCTCAGACTGAGAGCCACCATCCCACAGAGAAGACAATGAATCCACTCAATACTGACAAAAATGGCAGTTGGGTTTTTTATTTTTACAAATTTTTTTTACAAATTTTGTTTCTGGCAGTTCCTCCTACTCCAAAGGCAGGCGGCCTTGTGCCAGGCTATGTGTCAATCAAATGAATACATTTCATGAAAATCAGAGGACAATGGAGGACACCCTTGACCATGACACTGCGGCAGTAACTTAGAAAGTTTTTTATGGCTGTATTGTTACAGCGGTAAATACACTAGTTGATTTATAACTTGGCATTTCACAGTGAAGGCCGAGGTTGGGAAAGGATGTACCATCCAATGAGAGTGAGACGACCAGCGCAGACAAACGCAGAAACAAATCTGAAGGAGAGACACACGCACCGACGGACGTACTGTACACACTCACACACAAACAAGCACACTCATGCACACACACACAGCACGCACACATGCATACACATACACGCACACTCACACACAAACAAGCACACGTGCATACACATACACACGCACGCACGCATGCATACACATACACACATGCACACAAACAAGCACACGTGCATACACATACACATGCACACACACATGCATACACATACACACACACTCACACACAAACAAGTGCATACACATACACATGCACACACACACAGCACGCACACATGCATACACATACACACACACACACACACACACACACACAAGCACACGCGCATGCACATACACACGCACACACACATGCACACACACATACACACGCACATGCACACACATACACATACACACGCCCATACACATACACACAGATGCGCACACACACACACACGCATGCACAAACACAAAAACACTCGCGCTCGCACACAAACGCACACAAACACCAGAAGCTGAGGAAACAAACAAAAACAGAAGCAGGTTTTGAGATCCTGAGTCTTCCTTACATTCCCGTGTTCAGAACCGTATGGAATACTAATTTCGCTGTCACGGTGCGGTGTGCAAGAAGAGCTTAGCTTTCACTTCTCTGCTCAACTCCAGCGTACCTGCATCTCCCCAGGCTTGTGCGCGCTGGATCCAGGTTGTCTTCGCGACCGCCGTGTATTATTCAAACAAACATTCCCCCGCTTTATTCAGTGATTATGTGGAAACCCGGCCAGACGGCAGTTCGGTTTTCGGGGTTAATTTGAAAAGGCAGGCTTTCTGTGATTCCGTTCATTAATAACATCGGTCTGAGATTTATCGAATGCGTCTCTTGATAGTTTCAAATAAATCATAAGCACGTTTTGGGGGGGGGGGGGGGGGGGGGGGGGGGGGGGGGTAAATATGCCGCGATTGTTTTCGCTGCCCGAACACTGGGCATCGTCCGGCAGTCCGATTGAGGTCCGGTTCTGAGGATGATTAAGCTGTCAGGCGGTGATTAATGCGCTGGGTTTTTTTTTTACAGCGTTTTAACAGCGTTTTTAGTGATTTGTCAGCTTTCTGTGCCTCAGAATTCAATCATTTTCTCCGGCGCCGTGGCCTGCAGGGCTGAGCTGGCCGCAACACTGAGCATGAGAACTGCCACCGACATACATCTCTCCCTCTCTCTCTCTCTCTCTCTCTTCTCCCTCCTTTCTCCCTCTCTCTCTCTCTCTCTCTCTCTCACTCCCTCTCTCTCTCTCTTTCACTCTCTCTCTCTCTATCCCTCCCTCCCTCTCCCTCTCTCTATTTCTCCCTCTCTCTCTCCCTCTCTCTCTCTCTCACTCTCTCTCTCTATCTCCCTCCCTCCCTCTCCCTCTCTTTATTTCTCCCTCTCTCTCTTCACTCTCTCTCTCCCTCTCTCTTTCTTTCTCCCTCCCTCTCCTTCTCCCTCTCCTTCCCTCTCTCTCCCTCTCTCTCTGTTTATTGTGTTCCTTTTCTCCTGTTAAGACATAATTAGCCGATATTGGCTAATGCCATTAAAATGTATGTCAAAATTAAAATTTTAATAAAACATTATCACAACTTGATCATATGCAATCCTGTACACCCACGCACACACACACACACACACCTCTCTCTCTCTCTGTCCCTCTCCTTGTCTCCTCCTGTATCTCTCTCCCATACACCAGCTGACACAAATGCACAAATTCAAAGAGCCAGTTCAGGAGCGGCTTTTACAGCGCTGTAAAGGGGACCAGAAGGGACCGTCTAGTAAGGATTACTCCGGATGGGAGTTCCAAGGCAGCAAAGTGCTACCCATAATGCATTACTGCATTTACTGCGTTCACAGCAATGCTGCAGGTGGGCTTCCACTCGCAATGGCTTACTGTCAATTAGAGGGACCAGCTGGCGTGCAGATGAAGTACTGTAGGTATACAGCTGTGTAAAAACCTTTAAGGTTGTGGCCCGAAGTGGAGAAAAGATGCTAGACTAGGTGCATCTCACCCAATAGGTGTGAGCCACTGCCTACCGAAATTTCATTTTGGGACATCAGCCACCTTGAGAGCAAAGCTGTTGAGATATCAGTCGTAAATGTATACGAAAATAAAAAGAGGCCGGAGATTTGACACGCAGACGCCGTCCGTTTCAGCACGAGAGCGATGCCCCTGTTGTAGGCGGTCCGATACTGTGCAGTCCTGTCACAGTGGCGGCCGGTGGAGCAAACGCAGGCCGTGCGGAAAGCAGACAGCCGGAGAGTGCGCTGTACAGGCGCAGAGGGACCTCGCGGTCACTCACAAGCACAGAGACCGCCCCCGGACTGCGGACACCTACTGGCAGGAGGCTTTCCAGCTGTCTGTGCAGTTGAGGCCCTGGTTCTTACAGTACAGAGCGACTTGGTCACTGTTTGATAAACCGTTCATGGAGTGTGTTTTAGCACCCACAGACAGGCAGTCTCTGTGGGCCCCCTTAAAATTGTAGACTAAAGCAAAGTTCCTAGTTCAGGCCTTTGAGCCCCCCCCCCCCCCCTCCTCTGCCTTTAGGCCCTAGGTAGTCAGCTCCACTACCAACCCCCCCTCCCCCCCGCACGCTGTGGCGACATAGCTCAGGAGGTAAGACCGATCGTCTGGCAGTCGGAGGGTTGCCGGTTCAAACCCTGCCCTCGGCGTGTCAAAGTGTCCTTGAGCAAGACACCTAACCCCTAACTGCTCTGGCGAATGAGAGGCATCAATTGTAAAGCGCTTTGGATAAAAGCGCTATATAAATGCAGTCCATTTACCATTTACCATTTAGGCCCCTGCTGATAGTTCACCTTTGCCCTTTGACCTCTGTTAGAGTTTGATTGGCATCGCTGCTCAGGGACGGAGGGTACCCCCTCACCACCTCAGTCAGACGGGCACCTGCGCGCCCCTGCGGGGCTCAGCTGGCAGGAGTTCAAACGGGCACGGGCGATTAGGGCGACGCCGCGCGTCAGGTGACGCGTTCGGAGAGAGGGACGCCGCAGGTGCGCTCGACGGCAGTAACGGACGCTAAGGAGGTACCGCACACACACAGCGTCTGAAAGCTCGCCGAGTCGGAGTCAAAAAGGACGTAGAGCCCCGGGAGAGGGAGGAAACCAGTTTCATGCAAAAGAGAGGAAAACACGTTGTTTAGAAGTGAAATTTGTCCTTTTCTTTGATTTACTGATAAACGCAAGTGTTGCGTTTTCTTTCTTCACGGACGTAGTCTGTAGAGTTAATTGTGGTAATTGTTCAGCTGGCCAATCTTTGTGCAGAACATGACTGACACTTTAAAGTTTAAAGAACCTGGGCGCTGACTTTTTTTTGTGCATTTAAAGTACAGAGTCACTTCTGATTGGCAACCCGCAAGACAATAGCTTTGCTGATTGGTTACATTCTACATTTCATGCTAATTTTGTTTTACACGGTAAAACAAAGATTAAATTCCTCCTGAATTACATACTGCAGGCTTACTATTATAGCACGCGTTTCCTTTGGGTGTCTGTGTAAAATGTCCATTAGGAGTAGCTGGAGCGATCGCACAGGGTCTTGCAGGACAAACATTAATTGTGTTTGTGTTAGTGTTAATCAGTTTAACCTACAGGGTCCAAGTTGAACTATGTGGTTGTTCCCTGCACTTGGACCGGTACTTCTCTCTAGGGTTTTCGTCACACTTGTTCCTGATTATGATTATACACTTTGTTGTACGTCGCTCTGGATAAGAGCGTCTGGCTTTCTCTACCCCCCTATACCCCCCCCACACCTGTCTGTACGTCTGTCCCTCACCGCCATCCTCCAACATGGAGACGGAGAAGGTGATTTGGTGTGCGATATTTAATCACATTTACGGTAGGTTTCTCTACTCGAGGAACCTGCGTTTCTGTGATTTCTCTCTCTCTCTCTGTCTCCCTCTCTCTCTATTGAGTTCTGTTATGTCAAGTGCATTATGAGTTTGGCATGCAATATGTACATATTGGCAATGAAAATAGAAAACAATAAGCCAATTAGTCTCTCTGTAGTCTCTCCCTTGCTGGTTAACAGACAAATGTCATATACAGTAGCTTCCGATTTTCTCTGAGGGAACGCTACTAAAATATCTTCATTTTCAAGGTTCTTTAAACAGGTGGAAATCTATCTGACTAACACGATGATTTGAATGACAGAAGTCTCTAATTAAGAGCGAGGTAAATCGTTACCATTCCACTAAAAAAAAAAAAAAAAAAAATGCAAGGAATAATGAATAATTTATTAAAATTGAAAACTAAACCGTAATAAATATTCTTTTAATTTTTTTTTTTTCAAGTAATTACCGTTCGTTTTTATTTCCTGAAGTAATTACCCTGCTGGGGATGACCTGCATTGGTTGTGGGGGGGGGGGGAGAAAAATGATATTGTTCCATTTTGATGTGACACAAGCACCACTTCCCCCCCCCCCACCCCCCCCCCCCCCCCCCCCCACCCCCACCAGCAAAGCCCAGGCAGAGACGCATTGCTTCCCTCCTCCTGATAAATGACATAATATCACCTTCCTTTGTGGGGGGAAAATGAATTCATACAGAAGAAAGACAGGGTGAGAGAGAGAGAGGAGAGAGAGGGAGAGAGAGGGAAGAAAGAAAGAAAGAAAGAAAGGGAGGGAGGGAGGGAGGGGGCCCATCTCCCCAGCAGCACCTGCCTGTGTTTGTAATTACAGAGCCCTGCGAGGAGGTTCGGGGGGGGGGGGGGTGCGGAGGGGGGGGGGGTGTAGAGGGGAGGACTCAAACGGAGACGCCATCTGGGCCCCCACTTCCTGCGGAATTAGAATTCCGCCGCTCCCTCTCTTCCTCCCGGCCCGGCTCGGCTGTGGCCGACCAAACGCCCGCTTCCACCCCCCAAAAAAGTACGGCGACCCTAAACGTTAACAGCCAACCACCTAGCACACCCAGCTGCTGTCGTTGTGGGAAACGCCTCGGTGAAATCCGCATAGCAACAGCCTTTCTTCACTGAGATTTTCCTCTGTCTTCCGTGTACCGCTTCTTGCCATGAATGTTGCAGTCCTATGTGCAGCCAATAGCCAATAGACGCTAATAATATTTAGTTTTAGTCACAAACCGCAAACCGGTGACTACTGCTTAGGGCCTGGGAAAACAACAGTGTGTATGACCCGGTACCGGGAGCCACTCTTAACTACCGTGACCACGGCCATGCACTGCCTAGCAACAGCCAGGGACCGATGACCGTAGCCTACTGCCCAGGATTGAAGACCGGTCGGAGGCAAGGGACCAGGGATGACCATTTATCGAGTTTGGACCATAAATGAAGTGCCTTCCCAATCCAAAAGAAAAAACACAGCACAGATTGGGGGGGGGGGGGAATCAAATAAGGCAGCCCTCGCCAAGACGTCTTTAATCAAGGTGAGCTTAAATGCAGGAGAAACGACAAAATAGCGACATAGCAACTGATTTCAGCGAAAATCCCAACTCGCAGAGAGAGAGAGAGAGAGAGAGAGACTGCAATTTTCCTTTATTTAAACACGCAAAACTCCAGTCGCATAACATTAATATATTTATCCCGATAACATCCTCATCCCCACCATCTCATACAAACCCCCCTCCTCCCCCCATTTTTACTCAAATTCTTTAAAAAAATTTTTTTTAAAAAGTTTAGAAAGAAAGAGAGACTGAGAGATGGAGCGAGAGTGGCTGTGGGAGAGAGATATGGGGAGGGGGGTGGGGGGGTTGGTGGGGGGGGGACTTTTCTGCACTGCCTGACTCTGGCACAAACCCACTTCAATTAGCTCAGTCTGCGAGGACGGAGAGCTAAAAGGGCCAATCTAATATTTATAAAAAACAGGCGTGCAGCTCCACCGTACAGGCAGGGCAGTGTGATCAGGGAAATAAACCTGGCAACCCTCAGCATCTCCCTCCTCCACACAGAGTGAGCAGGACCTGGCACACACACACACACACACACATGCTGCCTCATAAGCATACCTACACACACACACACAGCCTCATAAGCATACCTACACTCACACACACACACACACACACACACACTGCCTCATAAACACACACACACACACACACACACACACACACACAGCCTCATAAGCATACCTACACTCACTCACAGGGGCGACATAGCTCAGGAGGTAAGACCGATTGTCTGGCAGTCGGAGGGTTGCCGGTTCAAACCCCGCCCTGGGCGTGTCGAAGTGCCCTTGAGCACACACCTACACACACTGCACACAATGAGAGGCATCAATTGTAAAGCGCTTTGGATAAAAGCGCTATATAAATGCAGTCCATTTACACACACACACACAGCCTCATAAACATACCTACACACACACACACACACACACACACAGCCTCATAAACATACCTACAGACACTCACTCACATGCGCAACCACATACACGCAAATGCACACAATCACTCAGAAACAATCTCACCCACATACTCAAAAACCATAACACACACACACACATGCATGCACACATTTATCCACATGCGCACACACAGCATCAGGAATAGAGATAATTCCAGCGCACAGATAGCTGATGACACATGCACTCGAACGCAGCCACAGACACACAGCCGGTAGGAGATGGTCCCTGTGAGCACTCACGCATCACAGATATTTCATGGGCTGGGATCGCATCAACACAAACAAACACAAACACACACACACTCCAGCCACATCTGCACAAATGTGTACACAAACATACTCTCTCTCTCTCTCTCTCACACACACACACACACACACACACTGAGCTATGAGGTGCCATCTGATACAGTCCACTGTTTATGCAGTCATGCAGGGTGGTCCTTTGATTTGAGTGTGCGTGTGTGTGTGTGTGTGTGTGTGTACAGTATCTCTGTTTACTATGAGACAATAGCAATACGACTGCAGCGGTTTGATCACTCTTCTATAAATACCTTGTAAAAATGGCGTCCCTGGGCTTTCTGTATCATTTATACATCATCACACATCCAGCCACTCATGACAAACCCAACCAATCAGGAATGAGACAGATGTGGGCCAGACCGTTGGGTGGGACAGACCGTTGCGTTCAGATATCTCAGCGCCTCCACCCTGTGTGTACTCTGGGGCTTGTGGAGATTTCGGACGGCTCCTGTGCTCTGTGTGAAACGCAGGCTGTTCGCCGTGTGCTGGTTTGATTTCTGTCCTATTTAAAAAGTGCAAGGCAGCACCTTCAACAGTCTGTCTGGTGCCTCTTTAATTTACTCAGTGCAAGAGCGCGGAGATTTGAGGCTTCGGGTCAGCGCATGCCAGCTCTGTAGTTAGCTGTGTGTGTGTGTGTGTGCGTGTGCGTGTGTGTGTGCGCGCACGTGTGTGTCAGTATATCTGATTGTGTGCATCTGTGTGTACCGATGTGTTTCTGTGCATCTGTGTGCGTACCGATGTGACTCTGTGCATCTGTGTGTATTAATTCATCATTGTCATTCTGAGGATCTGTGTATGTCTCTGCTAGTTTTTCATTGCATGTGTGTGGGTGTGTGTACCGATGTGATTGTTTGCATCTGTGTGTGTGTGTGTATGCATGTGTATGCATTCTGTGTTCACCAATGTGATTGTGTGCATTTGTGTGTGCACTGATGTGACTGTGTGCATCTGTGTGTATGCATTTGTATGCATTGCGTATGTCTCACCACATGTTTTTGTGTGCATTTGTGTGTGCGCTGATGTGACTGTGAGCATCTGTGTGTATGTATTTGTGTGTTCACCAATGTGATTGTGTGTATCTTTGTGTAGCAGTGTGATTGTGTGCATTTGTGTGTGCACTGATGTGACTGTGTGCATCTGTGTGTATGCATTTATCATTGCCATTGCGTATGTCTCAGTGCATGTGTGTGGGTGTGTGAAATGAAGACCACATGTGAGAGGGTGTGTTGCATCACTGTGATTATACGTGTGCATGTGCATATGCATATGAGTTTGTGTTTTTGTGTGTGAGAGAGAAACTGTAAAATAAATGGTAAATGGTAAATAGACAGCATGTGTGTGTGAGAGAGAGGGAGAGAGAAGCTGTGAAATAGAGAGAGTGAGTGTGCGTGTGTGTGTGAATGATTGTGTGTGTGAGATAGAGAACAAGTGTGTGTGTGTGAGTGTATGTGAGAGATAGCGAGTGTGTATGTGTGTGTGTGTGAATGAGTGTGTGTGAGAGATAGAGAGCGATTTTGTGTGTGTGTGTGTGTGTGTGTGAGAGAGAGAGAATATGTGTGAGCATGCGTGTGTGTGTGTGTGATATAGAGAGCGAGTGTGTGTGTGTGAGAGAGAGAATGTGTGTGTGTGTGTGTGTGTACGAGAGAGAGTAAGCGATTGTGTGTGTGTCTGTGTGTGTGTGTGTGCGCGTGCAGCGTTTCTCTTGAGCAGTGCCGCCCCCGGGCCTGCGACACACAGGAAGTGATGATTCTCCACGGCGAGCGCTAACGTGCGCCCAGAGAGCGATTCCCCATTGCGCTCGGGACGGCGGGGGGGGCGCCGGGGGGGGGGGGGGGGGCATGTGACAGCGTGCAGGGACCGCTAGTCACTCACTTACCACGCGCTCGGGGGGCCACCTGGAGCAGGCTGGTGCCCCCCCCCCCCCCCCCCCCCCCCCCCCCCGCACGCGTTATCGGCGCCGAACGTCGCTGAACGCGGCTCGGAGCGGAACACGCCTTGGCAGCTGTGCCCCCCCCCCAGCTCGAGCGGCAAAAAAACCCAATAAGCTAATAACAAAAAAACGCGACGAGGCCTCTTCACGGCGGGCTGCGTGCGTGTGTGACGACTGCTGAGCGGACAGCGGAGGGGGGGGGAGGCCTTTCAGTGCTACACACGGGAGGATTAATGTTCACCTGCAAACCGCTGGCGGATTGTTACCCGTTTTTAATAGTTTCGCTTTATTAGCGAAGGTTATGCTTTAAATGGGGATCAGCAGCGGGGCACCAATTCCTAAATAACATGACTCCACCTGACGATGTGGCGCTGTTTTTGTGTATGCCGTATTAAAGTAATTTATACTGCTTTTAAACATAAAGCAAGTGATTAAGTCAGTGTTACTGGTTCCTGGCCTAAGCTTCAGAAGGCATGTCTTCAGAAATTGGCTGCTGGTGGGTCCACCTTATCCAAATAAGCAAACTATTTATTAATTTTAAACTTATTTCAAGACAAACACGGGACTCTGCTGGTGAACAGGACATCAGCGGCACCCGATCCACACAGTACACGATACATCCTCCTTAACATCCAAAAAACACCAAATCTAAATTTAAAAAAAAAACTAAATACTTAAACCGGACGTTCTTAAAATCTCTGGTCGTCTTCGGAGTTCTGATTAACGTGACATAATTGTGCTGCGTGTCACGAGACAAAGTTCAGAGCTAATGGGTTTTAATGCCTGAACCAACAGCTGCATGCATCACATGACCCAGAATACGTTTAATAAACACGCACAAACTGCATGCTTTCCTTCAGCCAGTAGGCCTACATAAGAATTATTTTAATCCATAAATGTTTAACCGGTGTGTGACCAGCGCGTGTGTTGCGTTTCGGAAAAAATGCAGTTTGACCGACCGTGCGTGACTGAAAGCTGCAGAACGCCAAACAAAGGGAAATTTCATTTTACGAATGGCACGGTCCAGAGAGCCGCTTTCTCATCTCTGTAGTGGTGTGGAAACCGGTAATAGAGTTTTTTTGCCGGTACGTACAGACGCAGCCCCTGAATTCAATCAAAAAAAAAAAAAAAAAACACAGATGAGTCAAGGGGAAAAGGGGTCATTCAAACCTTCTGGATCAATCAGTTCAGCGCATCGCCATGCCGACTGGATGATGGGATTGCGCCACCCGGTTCCAGAAAAATGTTAATTTAAAAAATATATATATATATATATATTTCAGTTATTTGATTGAATACCACTTTGGCTTAAGATGACTCGGCAGTTTTGATTGGATTGAGGAGAGAGAGAGAGAGAGACGGCCAGATACGAGACGAGCTCGAACCGGTCAATTTGGAATCGAGAGAATTAAGAGAAATTGTCCATAAAATGGCTGCCTAATGGGCTTAAAGTTCCTTCGGAGGGTTGGCGGCGGCGGCAGCGGGCCGAGCCCAAAATGATTTTAAGGAACGGTGCGTTACGCTGTACAGTGCCGCATCGCCGTGAACCCTTTTTACACCTGCGCACAGGTAACGCCAGTCCCTTTGTTTCTACAATCACAGCACAGGATCAAGCGTCACTGCAAACACTGTACTGTGTTTGAATACCAGTGGTTGCTGCCATACTGTCTGTCAGGCTAGGTTTCCTTTCACCCCCCCCCCCCCCCCCCTCAGAAATCTGAGCTGTCACCCCTCCTCATTCTCCCTCGCCCCCTCCCGACTCTGAGGCACAGCCACACACCTGGGAGAGGGGCTCGGTGACATGCTCATGGTACACTCCCGTACAGAAAGGGGAATTCTGCTGTACCCCAGCATGGCTGAGATCTTCAGTCTCTTTTACACACAGCAAGTAATAGTGTGTACTGTACCAGGTGCACGTTGCTACCAAGCTAACGGTACTGGAAACCGTACACATTACTACCAAGCTAACGGTTCTGTAAACAGTATACATTACTACCAAGCTAACGGTTCTGTAAACAGTATACATTACTACCAAGCTAACGGTTCTGTAAACAATATACATTACTACCAAGCTAACGGTACTGGAAACCGTATACATTACTACCAAGCTAACGGTTCTGTAAACAGTATACATTACTACCAAGCTAACGGTTCTGTAAACAGTATACATTACTGCCAAGTTAACGGTTCTGTAAACAGTATACATTACTACCAAGCTAACGGTTCTGTAAGCAGTACACATTGCCACCAAGCTAACTGTACTGTAAGCAGTATGGCTCGTGTCTCTGTTCTGCTGGTGTGTAGGTGTGGAGGCTGGTGTGTAGGTGTGGAGGAGCAGCGTGACATTTGAGGAAAGGGTCAGGTAAACCTGCAGAAATTCTGTAGAAGTAATAAACCACCAGTGCCCCTGTGGTGGCAGAGTGCGCCTACACCTAAACAATGCTGATGAGAGCGGTTTCCCCACAGAGAGGAGAGCGAGAGCGCAGGCATAGAACTACTGCCACTGCTAACAGGCTAGACCAATGACTCAGTTCACAGACAGATCAACTGCCACTGCTAACAGGCTAGGCCAGTGACTCAGTTCACAGACAGATCAACTGCCACTGCAAACAGGCTAGGCCAGTGACTCAGTTCACAGACAGACCAACTGCCACTGCTAACAGGCTAGGCCAGTGACTCAGTTCACAGACAGACCAACTGCCACTGCTAACAGGCTAGACCAGTGACTCAGTTCACAGACAGATCAACTGCCACTGCTAACAGGCTAGGCCAATGACACAGTTCACAGACAGACCAACTGCCACTGCTAACAGGCTAGGCCAATGACACAGTTCACAGACAGACCAACTGCCACTGCTAACAGGCTAGGCCAATGACACAGTTACCAAAACCAAAACTCTTCTGTAAGTGCTTCATGTTCTGGCAGATGGAAGCTGATAAAACACACACACACACATGCCCAACGCGCACACACACCTATTTACAGACGCCTCTAACAGACAAAACCCACTGGAAGAGTTTACAGTCAGACCAATAGGCTCAGTCCCCAGACAGACACTCCTAATGGGCTAACGGGCTGACCGACAGATGTGACGCTGCTTACACCTCACACACACATACACACAAACACCAGCAGACAGGGCTCAGAGATGTCTGATGCACACACTGCTGCTAGCACACACACACACACACACACACACACTGCTGGGAGATTTGATAAGGCAAGAGATCAGCCAACAGACAGAAAGGCGCTGTGCGTCGACAACCGTGCCTCTTTCTGTGCGTCTGATTCAAATTAAATACACTTCAGGATCACTGAACCTTACAGGAGTAACACTCTATAATCACAGAGTGGAGAGCTCAGCTAGGCTCACGTCCCTGCCGCGTGTTTCTTTTTGTTTAAAATAGCTCAATGCGCCATTCTTCTCTGAAATCCAGCGACATCAAACGGTCTATTCATGTCCTTTTTATGTCTTTGTGACTCCACACCTGTTAAACGCCATACACCTACAGTGGATTTCATTATAACATTTTACAGTGTATAGTGTTGCATAACACTATATGATGTATTAATGATATGCAGAATTTTCCCCACTTACTCTATCCCAGCTGCGAGGGGTTAGCTGAGGTGGGCAGCCACTGACTGGCAGCCTAACAACCCCTGAACCCGTGTGATCATGTGACCCTGCCCCTGCCCACTGAATGGCCAGCTCAGGCTGCGGCATTGAATTGGCCAGGCTTTTGCCTTCTGACACCATCCTGCACTCCTCCTGTCCAATACAATTCTCATTTCCCATAGACTTACTGCTTCTTTCAGACTCCCCTCTCTGATTGGCTATCCCCTGACCTCTGACCCCATGTACCGCTCAAGTACCATCGATGAGCTCTGAACCAACATCAGATCGCGTCAGATCAATTCAACTCCGCAGCGGATATTTTTCCACAGGTGTGACGAACATCGCCATACTGCTCAGCGCTCGAAGCCGGCGTTCTGGGGGATGAAATGATTTTAAATCAGCCGGACAAATTGAAGCTAACGGAAAACTGTCTCATCAGGGCCGGCGTCGGTGTCCGTGCCCGGTTTGTCTGACAGAAGGAGCGCTCTCGTCCCTGCTTGGAGGGCCGGAACGCGAGCGCTGTGTGTGTGTGTGTGTGTGTGTGTGTGAGTGAGAGAGAGAGGGAGTGTCTGTGTGTGTGTGTGTGTGTGTGTGTGAGAGAGAGAGGGAGTGTGTGAGTGTGGGAGAGAGAGAGCGTGTGTGTGTGTGTGTGTGTGTGTGTGTGTGTGTGTGTGCGCGTGTGTGTGAGTGTGTGTGTGGGAGAGAGAGAGTGTGTGTGTGAGTGTGTGTGTGTGTGTGAGTGTGTGTGAGGCTTTGGCTTTGCTCACACACTCTGGTATTAGGGCGTGGGAGTGCAGCAGGACCGTCTGAGCTGATTACGCACCACCTGGGATTGTGTGTCTGTGTGAGAATGTGTGTGTGAGAGAGAGGGAGGGAGAAAAAGAGAGTGCGTATGTTTGTGTGTGTGTGTGTGAGAGAGAAAGAGAGAAAGAGAGAGAATGTGTATGTTTGTGTGTGTGTGTGAGAGAGAAAGAGAGAAAGAGAGAGAATGTGTATGTTTGTGTGTGTGTGTGTGAGAGAGAGAAAAAGAGAGAGAATGTGTATGAGAGAAAATGAGTGCCAGTGAGAGAGAGAGAGAGAGAGAGATGTGTATGTTTGTTCGTGTGTATGAGAGAATGTGTTTGTGTGAAAGAATGTGTGTGTGTGAGAGTGTGTTTGTATATGTGTGTGTGTGTGAGCGAGAGAGTGTGTATGTGTGTGTGTGAGTGTGTGTGAGAGATAGAGAGCAAGTGTGTGTGTGCGTATGGGAGAGAGTAAGCGATCGTGTGTGTGTGAGAGTGCGTGTGTATGAGAGAGAGAGCGTGTGTGTGTGTGTGTGTGTGTGTGTGTGTGTGTGTGTGAGTGAGAGAGAGAGAGAGGGAGTGTGTGAGTGTGGGAGAGAGAGTGTCTGTATGTATGTGTGTGTGAGTGTGTGTGAGTGTGGGAGAGAGAGAGTCTGTATGTATGTGTGAGAGAGAGAGAGAGAGAGTCTGTATGTATGTGTGTGTGAGTGAGAGAGAGAGTGTCTGTATGTATGTGTGTGTGAGTGTGTGTGAGTGTGGGAGAGAGAGAGTCTGTATGTATGTGTGAGAGAGAGAGAGAGAGAGTCTGTATGTATGTGTGTGTGAGTGTGGGAGAGAGAGAGAGGGAGTGTGTGAGTGTGGAAGAGAGAGAGAGTCTGTATGTATGTGTGAGAGAGAGAGAGAGAGGGTCTGTATGTATGTGTGTGTGAGTGTGGGAGAGAGAGAGAGGGAGTGTGTGAGTGTGTGAGAGAGAGAGAGTCTGTATGTATGTGTGTGTGAGTGTGTGTGAGTGTGTGAGAGAGAGAGAGTGTGTCTGTATGTGTGTGTGAGTGTGGGAGAGAGAGAGAGTGTCTGTATGTGTGTGTGAGTGTGTATGTGTGTGTGAGTGTGTGAGTGTGGGAGAGAGAGAGAGGGTCTGTATGTGTGTGTGTCTGTATGTATGTGTGTGTGAGTGTGAGAGAGAGAGAGAGTGTGTGTGTATGTGTGTGTGAGTGTGAGTGTGGGAGAGAGAGAGAGGGTCTGTATGTGTGTGTGTCTGTATGTATGTGTGTGTGAGTGTGAGAGAGAGAGAGAGTCTGTGTGTATGTGTGTGTGAGTGTGGGAGAGAGAGGGAGTGTGTGTGTGTGTGTGTGTGAGTGTGTGTGTGAGTGAGAGAGAGAGAGAGGGAGTGTGTGAGTGTGGGAGAGAGAGAGTCTGGCGCAGCGCGAGGCCTCCGTCCCGCTGAATCGGCTCCAGCTCGCGCCCCAGATTGATGCGCTCTGTCTCAGAGCAGCCTCCTCGGATACGGCGAGCCGTGTTCTCGGCGCTAAACACGAGGCTGCGTTTTAAATCTCTCTCTCAAACGGGGACGCGAGAGAAAAAACCGCCGGCGCGATTCCGCTCGGGCTCGCCATCTCCGCGGCGACGGGGCTCGGGGGGGCGGCGTGACCCCCCAAGGTGACCTTACGGACCCCCCCCTTAAAGCGTGTTCGACTCGGCTCTGAGACCGCGACCCCTACAGACCCGGCGCGACCCCCTCAAAGCATCCGTGACCTCGCCGTGACCTCTTTAATAAACTGAGTAAACACGACGGCCCCACTGAGTGATCGCGAGCCGCGCCCTGTGACCCCCTTCTATTGGACGGCGACCCCTCCGTGACCTCTCTGTGACCCCCTCGTTACCCTTTGACCCCTCTCTGGGACCACGACCTCATTGTGACCGGGCGGAGCGACCGTGACAGTATCGACAGGCTGCACTTGTCAGCTTTAGTTCTTATGCAATCATTTAACACACTGTGTAAGCTGAGAGAAAAACTACATTTGAATTTAACCAATATTTGCTTTAAGAACTGTGTATTTATATTAACTGTACATCAACAATTTTAAATCTCTTGCGAGGTAGAATCGACAGTTCTTTGTTCTTTGCTTGGTGGTTTGATATGGACAGCAGCTATACCAGGCAAATGTGGGCTCAGTTATTACTTTGATGGAAGGACCACCTGAGAAAACTAAGTTGGAAGTATTGTTGGTCGGCTGGTAGGGGGTGAATTTCCCTCTGGTCAAATAGTCCCCAGTGCCCCAGTGCAGTGACGGGGATGCTGTGCTATAGGAGACGCTGTCTTTCGGACGAGATGTTACACCGAGGTCACACTGCTCATTAAAAGTCCCCGTGACACTGCCTTCCTGGCTGAATTCCCAACCTGGCTCCCTCAGTCTGCCACCTAATCATCCCCTGATTTAATTGGCTGAAAAACTGTCCTCTCCCTCTCCACCTCAGCTAATGTGTGGTGAGCGTTCTGGCACAGGATGGCTGCCGTGCGTCTCCCAGGTGGGTGCTACGCATCACTGTTTTGCATGGGTAGTCCCAGAAGCTGTGCGGTGATGTAATCCACCTGATGGGAGCCTGCTGATCTGGGATGGACTGTGACCCAGCTGATACTTAGGTGGGCCCTCTCTAAATCATACATATTTCATAAAATATTTATTTAGCGTTCGTCCACTTGTCACTTCATGCCATGTTTCCCTACTCAAAAGCGCACTGATGAGTCACGTACCCCCCCCCTCCCCCCCACCCCCACTTCACAAACATAACAAAATGATGCAATTATGCGAGATGTAACTAAGGGCAACGGAGCCCTCTGTAGTGTCATCCGCCCCACTCTTCCTGAAAGCTGGGAGAGTCACGAACGTTTCGATTACCGCCAAAGTGCACTCGGGGCACGCCGCCACTGAACCGGCAGATCCTGGGGAAATCAGGCAGGGGATTAAACAGAGGAGCCAATCGGCCTCAGCGGTGTCCCCCCCCCCCCCCCCCCCACAGACTCACCCCCACCCACCTGGCACACACCCACCCACTACAGGAAAGGGAAATCGTCCTTTAAAAAAAAAGGCACAATTTTAAACATGAATTCAGTCGCGTCTATTTTTCCATCCGGTCAGGCGGCAGTTTTACTTTCGGTCATGAGTTCCGCGTGTCGCTCTACCGAGCGAATCAGCCGCTCCCTCTCACATCCGCCCAAATCCCCCCGCCTCCACCCCCTCAACCCCCACCCACTCCCAAAACCCTGTAGAGGAAGGAGTCTGTGTTACTATACATCAGGATCCAAGTTCATTCTGGAGAGATTGACTTTGCCGCCCCCCCCCCCACACTC